>PQWD01004451.1:0-121574 GCA_019425675.1 Leucinodes orbonalis
TTCGTGTATTGTGCGTTGTGAGTTTCCACCCGTGCTACGTACGACCGCTTATTATATAAATCAGTTTTCTTATGTTACTATCTCCGATATATCTAACTTCTAACACTACAATCTAGACACGAAAACTTTATAAGAAGTAACTAAAGCTACATTATAGGCGCATGAAGTACTTACAACCATGAATAGTGACGTCACATTCCCGCGTATCCTGTAATCTGGGGCCGGGCACAATACATTCCCGAAGTGTATCCATGAAGGCGCTATAATTTAAAAGGTCACATTGCCAGACCCGAGCTCTCATTCTCGGGACGCCGTGGGCACATAGAAATAATTTATTTCGACTACTCACAAATCATGCGCACACTTACGTCGCTTTATACAGCTGGTATAAAAAAGGTACTTGCAAACTTTAGGTATATACATTCTTTTGTTTTTATGTTAAATGAAGCAAACGAGGAAGAGAGTCACATTATGGAAGTGATCATCTCCGCCTCAGAACAATGGAGACTTTCACAATTCACAATTCAATTCACAATTCTTTATTGCATACCACATGAAGTTAAAAGGTGTACATTTGTAATAACAGTTCACATGTGGACCCTGAAGGGCACAACAACTTTACTTTTTCATCATCATCATCAGCTCATAAAAACGTACCCACCGATGCATAACTGTCGGATCACGTACATATGATTTCGAAAATCTGAAAACACATTGGTACGTGGCGGGATTTGAACCTGCGCCCTTCCGATCTAAAGGCAACAGTCCACACCATTGAGCCATCGACACTTTTTTTTTTTTAGGAAAAATAATAAAGGAAGGTAAACGAGACGTTTCACCTAATATTAATTAACACACTTAACATCAGGTGGACCCATGAACACACAGTACTCCTTTTTGGGCCTCCGGTAAAATCGGTAAAACAACTCGCAAAGCCTTGTGGCACGCCAATTTTTAATAGTGGTCTAACCTTTGGGCCACACGTCAAATCAGTACGCAACCGGGCTGCATTCGCACTCGGGCGCCTATATTGACTAATGCACGTACGAAGTACTACTACAAGGCGTGGATGAGAGCCATCTGCGCTCCCCAATTGCCCAGTGAAGCTACATAGAACTTAAACTTTAATAATAAAGAAATCGCAGTAAAGAGCCTTGGACTAAGCACGACTTTATCAAGATTTCATTACTTTTTACAGATAAATAAGCAGCTCCATCGAACCTACTACTTTTTCATAATTTTTTTTTGGTGGGATATATCTTATTCCAAAGGATATATCTTATTGGATATCACTTACTTTTAAAGTATGTAGGCAAAGGTAGGTGAACATGCTTTTGATTGTCAAATGTATTAAATGCTTTATTAATTGAAAAATCGTCGTTATAATAAGTCATTTACCCTTTACGTGGTAGCTCGAATCTTTATAAACACGATATATTATGAACTTATTTTCCAGTATTTCATCCAACAGGATACATGATCCTTTCAGCTAGAATTCTACGAAATTTCAAGCAAAGATTTTCGCAGAATGATATTCAATTCTTTGAATGTCTTTTATATTTTCTGTACGCTATCAGTGCTTAAAAAAAGTTCTATGTTTTTAATATTTTTATATAAATCCGCTTTTACTTGATTACAAAGCGGCATCGAAGCGCTGGAGCTCACACCGTGGTTCTCAATACCGTTGTCTACAGAAACCTTAACAAGATTGCAGCCGCGTCAGAAACGTCAGTTGCACAATAAACACAATGCAAGCCGCGGGTCACTTCACACGGAATCAACTTGCAAAGACACTTGGCCGTAGAACCTTATAGCACAAGATTTACAGTGTACATTCGCTTGTCCATTCCATTACTGAGGTCCCACCGAACAGTTGCAACCACCTCTGATTTCCCAGAGGTCAACGTTTCTAAAAATCCGCCCCAGCGAACGTTAAAAACGTGAAATGTTATACTTCCGAATTTGGAATTGCGAATTCTCTTATTTCAGTTTAGCGGCTTTCTTTATTTTTCACCACCGGGAGACCATTAACTGTAGAATTCTTTTGTTTTTCTGTTATACTTCCAGCTTTATTAACAATGACCGTTTACCTAAAACAAAAGTGTTTCGTTTACCGAGTTTAAACTAGTTTAAATACTGTGCCGGCTTTCAAGTAAAATTTATTTAGAAGGCAATTAAACTTTTTCATGAGTAGAGGCAAACAACTGTGTTAGTGCTGAAGTGGTTTTTGTCTACAGTAAATTAGACTATGTTTAAAATTCCAAAAGATAGATTTTAGACTTTGCATAGACGATTCATGTTTAAGACATTAGTCTTAAAAATGCTTTATTATTACTGTAAACCTTTATTTATAAAGTAACAGTATTGACATGGATATATCACGGTAATATTTTAACTTTAGTTTTTGAAATCATCTGTTTTCTAAACGCAATTGCCAGGTGTTTTACTTTTTAAATGATAGTCTATGACATTGACATACGGTTGGCAACTCGTTTTTCAACCACAGATAAATAAAAATAGACGGAAATAACGTTTATGAAGTCCGTTAGTAAAGCTAAGAATCCACTAACAACAGACCACACATAGTAAATTTCAAGGTCTAATGAGTGAAAACTGACAAATTAAACCAACTCGACGCTTTTCACTTGTTATTTCAAGAAATAAATCGGAACATTGCTTAGTTCAAATCCCGAACAAATTCAGTATACCAATCGAGAAATCGCACGGTGCGGGAAATTCACTACAGATCCCTTGGAACGCGTCACTACACTGAGTGCTGGATATGTTCCAAAATGTTCCGGCTCGCCAGGACGCCGAAACAAATATCATCAGCTTATAACGTCCCAATGCAGGAACGCGGTCTTCCCATATAGCAGAGCCATCGGGAGATTAGGCCGTAACCCACCAGGCGGGCCTAATTCGGATTGGTGATTATTAACGACTACTTTCCTAAGATAGTGACCGCGACCGAAGGTTTAATGCGCCCTCCGAAGCACGGAATATCTTTTTTTCGTACAATCAGGTGATTTAGCCTGCAATGTCCTAACCAAATTGGGTAAAATCGCACAAAGTGACTGAGAGGTGAACCTCTGTATCTCAGATCCGCTCAGACCACTATACCACGGAGGCAGCGGCAAACGGTACCCGTAAAGGGTGTTTAGGCCTTAGTCGTCCACGCAGGCCCAGTGCGGATTGGCTGATTTCACGCATGACCTTTGAATCTCTTTGCAGGCGTGCGAGGGTTTCCTATGATGTATTTTTCCTTTACCGTAAGAGCGTTGGATAAACAAACATAATTTCGAAAAATCATTGTAAATGGCGGGATTTCAACCTGCACCCTCCAGATCGGAAGCCAACAGTCCACACTAATAAGCCACCGACGCCCGATCGAATATCGGAACCTGCACTGCCGCATGTTATTAACACGATTCAGTGTTAATGCTTTTATTCAGGATTGTATTTACCACTTAAATTCACATTACGGCCGTTAAGGATTTATGTTAATCACGATATTATTGTTTCGTTTTTTTACAACATTGTGTTTTCCATATTGTCATTATTGTTAAATGGCACCTTATTATCATCGTATCAGTCGTTACAGTCCACTGCTGTATATGCAAGGCTTTGATATTAATTATACTTAACACCTGGCGTAGAATCATCATCATGGGTTGTATCATATTGTGCATTATGTGATGGCATCCGCCACGTGTAACACTTACAAAGATTAAAAAAAACATTCGAAAAAGGGCCTCTGTGCTGTTGACTCCGGTCCCACATGCCTTCTAAAGGACCAGGCCACTATTTGGTCAGTGAATCTTGAATATTTCGAAAACAATCAATAAATCAATTAGTTTTCTCTTCACAAAATAATAGGTCTCATATCAGTGACATAATGCAAGTTACAAAAAAATATTATACTGGCCCATATCTTTGTGAGAGACTGTGCCTAGAGGGGTTGCAGGAACCCTGTGGTCTTCAGAGATGTTATTTATATATTAATATCTCTCAGAATAGGTTAGGTAGTAGACTCGGTATTGAGCCGTCTAGGTAGGTACCACCGCAGTGCCAGGTATCGTCCCGTGAAATAGGAGTGTTTTGCACTTCTGTTTCCGAATGAGGGCACTGTAGCTAGTAAAATTACCTAATATCTGTGATCTTGAGTAAGGGCGCAGTGTGGCATCGATGGAAACTAATAACTATGTATCAGTTGTTCACTTACCATCAGGTAAGCGTCTTGACCGTCCTGTACACTTTGGAACAAAAACATCGATATTGTGTTATTTGCTTTACTATCACGACTGTCAAACGAATGCGCTAACCATAACTTTATCCAGCCCTGATTTGTATAAGAGGTACCTACGAAAATTTTGATCGTCCTTTTCTACTGAATCCTAAAGAATATTCTGTTGAATCCATATTAACTGTCACGTACACGTTGAAATCTCATACTTGGCTTATGCAAAACACGCGGGAGTGCGGTAAAACAACGCCATGGATCCGCTGTTGGATGTGTTCCAATGTTTGGAACGTTGGAACCAGTTGGATCACATCGGCATCGGTGGCAAACTGCTTCTTGTAGTAACAACACTATAATAATGTTCCCGCCTTTCGGATTCGAATCAGAATATATAAAACGCCATCGAATTTGTTTCGTTTAAATTCAAAAATTTTAGAACAATTTATTTGTGTTCTATTTTTAAAGAATATTTCTAGCCAGTGTGTTTTTATAAGAACCTTTCTACTAAGCTTTCAAATAGGACATTCTAAAATCAAATCACAATTTCTAACTGAATATAAAATTAAACAAAAGCGTTTAAGTGTTGATGTTAAATATTCTATTGTCAATTACACAGGGTTAAACGCATGAATTACAATAATTAATAGTCTAAGCTAATAATACTGATTCACGTCAAGGCGTAGACTATATCACTTGTAGAAGTTATGAATAACTTAAAAGATAACACCGTTAAGTCGATTACCTTTTGCAAAGACACACGGGTCAATATAAAGCTGTTGTCCTAAAATTGGATATGGGGTATCTCTGTAATACGATCTGTTATCAAGAGTACATTACCCGCTTAATTTTCTTTCATTAAGGTTGAACTAGCTCGATGGAGTACTATTAGTTCAAAAGTCTAGTCGGTGACCCCAGTTTTATTGAGACCTCCATAAAACTACGTCTCGTGTAATTTCTACTTTCGGTACTAATACTGATTATTGGTCGATATGAGTTTGGAAACTTTCATTGGCAAATAAAATATCGAGCTTTCCATTCACATATATTTCTGTTCATAAATTCGAGTTAGATGTTATCGTAATTGAAATAGTAAGTATTTTTCTGTGTAAAATTATAATCAACCATCATCATATAATACAAATACCTACCTTGCCGAAAATGATAAAAAAGTTCTGAAAACAGATTACAATAGGAAAATAAATCGACAATATGCTTCTTTATATTTTCCACTTTATATTTCCGGAAACATCCTAAGGTAGCTAAACTTCAGTTTTGTCGTACAAGGCAGAAAATGCGTTCCCTTAAGTCGAGCGTCAGGCGTCAAAAACTGTTCCAATTATTATAATTAAACCCGAAATCTGCATAACCGTTCTCAGCCTAAACCGGCATATCAATAACGCATCTGCAATGAACGCGACCAATCGCAGACGGATCCAGCCTGTGCAAACAATTGCGCCAGATACCAAATCACTTGCCCCCATTTCGTGGGACATCGATATTGCCGAGCGGACAGTTTCTTATGACCTTAGGCTAAGCGTTAAGAACATTTGGGAAGGGCATTCTCGTCACACGCATCTGTAAATTTGAGTTCAAATTGTAATTTAATGTAATTATTATCAACCTACCTCGCCTATTGGCTTATAGGTGTGGACTGTTGGCTTCTGATTTGCAGGGTGCAGGGTTTGCGTTCAAATCCCATCATTGTTAGCTCATATACATCCTGACGGACGGCATGAGACTACCCGTAAAGGATGTATAGGCCTTGGTCGTCCCATTGCGGATTGGCCGACCTCACGCATATCCTTTGAAGCTCTTCGTGGGCGTGCTCAGGTTTCCTCACGATAATTTCTTTCACCAAGCGACAGATAAGCGTACATACAGTATAATTTCGAAAACTCGAACGTACGGTACGTGCGG
Source organism: Leucinodes orbonalis (assembly GCA_019425675.1). Lineage (NCBI taxonomy): Eukaryota > Metazoa > Arthropoda > Insecta > Lepidoptera > Crambidae > Leucinodes > Leucinodes orbonalis. The sequence continues at coordinate 6,158 of PQWD01004451.1, forward strand.
AAATTAAACCTGCACCCTCCAGATCAGAATATTATTAGCAAGCCTAAGGATTGCTTATTCAAAAGGTTAACATGGTGACAAATAATTGCCACTTCAGTCGGATTCGAATTTTAGTATATTCTTACTAGTGATCCAGAAAGAGGGAGCACAATTAATTGTGTCTTCCACCAACCACTCTGGTCCTAGAGAAAATTCAAAGCATACTCGCATAATAAAAAGTATATTCTGTACATTAAATATACAAAAAAAAATTAAAGCACCAAAATGCGATTAAAGCTAACATTCTCTTGTTAGTTCTCGCAATGTACGCACGCAGAACATCCATCGTTGTACTAGATTACGTCTATTGTGCCTAACGTTATTAATGCATTGGCGTCACAATGGCACAACAAACTTCATGTTGGCTTTGTGTATTCGCTAATGTTCTCGGCTGGAAAGTGGTATGTCATCGTGGTATTGGAGGCTTCACGGTAACGATATAATAATAGTTCAGTGGTTTCTATACGAGTTACTGTAGACTAATTTGTAAATGTGATAGCTTAGATTTTGTGAAATTTATCTACACTAATATTAGAAAGCTTAAGAGTTTGTTTTATTGTTTAAACACGCTAATAACAGTAACTCTCATATATATTTTTTTGTTTTCTTTTCCTTAATGTACTTTTGCATCAACTGCTGCTATTTTTCATTCTTTGCAGTTATCCACGTTATAATAGTAACAATAACTATGTTTTCACTACCTCAACTAAAACAACTCACGAAGTCTTCAAAGGGTTGTCACTCACAGCGTTTGCAAACTGCGTGATACGTGAGCTCATAGTCGCATTGTCGTCGTCACCGACGTCTCAACTAGTACACCAGATGGGTCGTCCTATTGTAGAGTTAGTTTATAGTTTGACTTTATTTTCTGGAAGCCGTTTTTCTGCCTGTCCTCTACTCTACAATTATTTGCTTCAATACTGCTCAGTCATGGTCAGGTGTATCACACCATATGATAAGTGAACTGTTTGACCCGATCACTTAAAAACACAAAAAATACTACTTCGTCTATGAGTTTCACAATTAAGGGACACTACTGCTTCATTCGGTTGACTGTAGCGCATCGCGTCAAAATCGAAACGTTGAAGCGTGTGAAGTGCCTTTGTCAAAACAACAGTATCGATAAAAAACAGTGCGTCAACATGGCACACAAAGCTATGCGCGTTGCACAAAGGTTACGAAAATGCGCCATTGCGGACCTGTGATGCGCCATACCAAAGTCAACTTGTAACGCGCTATACCAAAGTCAACCTGTGACGCGCTAATTGAACAACGCGTGTCCGGCGCGGAATATCATACTCAGGGTTGAACGTACGCATGCTTTGATCCATTATTAATTAACCTTAATGTTGTATTACAAAAACAACATCAAGCGAGGCTTGAGTCCAGATCTGGAACGCCCTTAGCCCCTTATAAACATTTTGGGCTGAGAGCCATCCGCAGTCGACAATTGTCTGGTGAAGCTGTGAAAACTATTTGCCAGCAGCGAAAGTCCATCTGAAAAAGACACCATAACGTTAATCTCATCTTAATGTCCTTGGCAAGTTTTTCATAAGCAGTCTTCTATTCTTTCTCTTCAGTTATCTATCAATTTTTTTTATATTGCATCCCGTTGACACTAAGTAAAGGTGGTTAAGTGGGGATTTATTTTTTAATTTTAGAAACTTACTCGTATTACAAATAATAATAATAATAATAAAACGTTTATTTAGTGTTTTTTTCATAGGTACATGTGCATATAAAAGAAATCAATTATAAGTACTTAGACTAATAATATGAAGTTAAACAATCAACAATGACACTAAATTGGTCGCCACTAAGCTTATAATGTAGAGGTGCCTGCAAGACAACTCTACGCTGTTCTTCCGTGGAAACCAGTACAATTTCAAGAACATAACTGTGCGCGCAGCGCAATCATCAGACCTACATTGTACATATTTTACATAAGTATAAACCTAGAATTTTAAAATAGCAAATTAACAAGTGTGCCTCATCGCTTAACAACAAAACGCCAATATTATAATAACAGTAATAGTTACATAGTTTCTAGTTTAAATGTGCCTCAAATTACCATCACAGCGTCTAAATAATCTTCTGACAAGATAACACATGAGCTTTCAGCTGGACTCTAAAAGCTCTTGCACTACACAAGTTCCTTATTGGAGGGGGAATATTGGTGTTAATACGTATCGTCCCTCATTACTTATAGTGTAAGTTAGGATACATGCACCCGAAACCTCCATTTTGTATCACACTTTATTAAACCATAACTTTATAATCCATTTTATTTCATCATACGTTCGCATTGTCGTAGCGTATGTCAAATTAATGTCAGTGCAACCCTGACACAACATGGCGACAGCGTCCGCCAAACTCGCGGGTGCAATGACAAACAGCGCTTCCATTGGAGTGATTCCAAAGATTTTTCGTAGCACAGGAACGCAAAGGAATTTGTCATACAATGCCGGCTCTAATCACCGGTCAAATACAGACGATACATAGTTCGGCTACTATGACGTTGTTTGAATTTGTGAATACGGTGATTAGGCGTGTAACGTCGGTTGGAATGGGACATCGCAACTTTAATTGGACTCAAGCGAGTTGTTGGGCAGATTTACCGATTGAACTAGATATTTGGGTAATAGTTGTGTGACTATGATGCATGATATGGTTAACTTCTTGATTTTAAACTAATCACATTCGTGATATACGTATACTTTCTGCATGTATAAAATTTATCACACAATTTGTAGGTTCAGCGTCGGAGGCTCATTGGTGTTGAGTGTTGCCTTCCGATGAGGAGGATGCAGGTTCAAATCCCGCCAGGTACCAATGTATTTTCGAATTTTCGATATTAAATGTACCACGTTTATCCGACGCCCTTACAATGAAGGAAATTGTCGTAAGGAAACCTGGTCACCCTTTGAAGAATACAGGGGTTGTGCGACAAATCCGCATTGGGCCCGCGTCTATCAAATTTACTTATATCAAAATGGTTAGATTATATTCAATGAAATTAAAATAGATTTTTTCCGTTTACATTTTTTAAAATGTTTAGTTTTAAAGCCTTGTATATTAAAATTTCTAAAACGGCCTTTGATAACACATCGAGCCATCGACAAATCAAGCCGTCACGATAATCCGAGTGCTCTGGGCACGCACGCCTCACAGCAACCGTGTCGGACATTTTCCAATGTAACATTGAATAGATTAAACCGCTGACGGCCGCTACGCTAAAATAATTGGCAATCCAATTGATCTAATGCGTGACAAAACCAATAGTCAATGCTGCATTAGGCTATGGAAGATTAGATTGATTGTTCATTGGCGATTCAAACGTGTAAGTTAAGCTATTGACTATGTTGTATCAGTACTGCGGAGACTAACGTTCTGTACTTCTTATCATCATCATCAGCTCATTAAACGTCCCCGCCGAGGGGCACCTAACCGTATAGGGTGATTAGGCCTTAGTCGTTCACGTGGGCCCAGTCCGGGTTGGACGACTTCACGCGATGGGCAGAATAATGTCGTGGACATTTTTTAAGTGCATTGTTAGTTTATTGTTTATCAAAGATCACCGTGCCAGTCCATCGACCAGTCCCAGTTTGAGGAAATAGGGCGCGGGCGAGCCCCTCCCTCGACGTGTCAACCACTCCCAAGGTTCCGTGACTCTCGCCTATAGAGCTACGAGTACCGGGAATCATAAGTCAAAATAAATGGACACCATTTGTCTGCTTACTACATATTACTACGAATTGCTGCTACAGAGTAGTAGTGTCATTGTTACGAAAAGCCAATGATATTCTGTATATATAAAGGTAGATACGCCACCCGTGCCTCAAAAACAAGCCGCTGAAGAGAATACAGTTTGTACTCTTGTTTAGGTAAATGTACGCTCATTCGAAATATGTGTATGTGTGCTGTCACTGGATTCGGTACACTTCTTTCGATTGTTTTGTGAGCATATCACGAATCCATCATTTTTACATCATTGCGAAAAGCTGTATGTTGAATTTTTTGCTGTTATTTAATTAATTAGTTTTGAATAGTTCTCACTGATTTTCAAGCCGAAATCTTGTAAGTTTGATGAGCTCTTCAACAGCTTTTCTTAACCGGCCATCTAAATGAACATTAAATATACTTACTGCGTTGTTATGAAATTCGTTGCATGATGGCTTGTCTAGCATAAGAAGTAATGTTAGTAATAATCGTCATAATAAAAAAGGAATCGACTTCGTTTTCAATATGGAAAGTGCAAGGGTGTCAGAATTGTCATAGTAACTTTCCTCACGACCGTATACTAGGATTTTTATCCGTCTACAAAGTTAAGTGGTCGTCGGCATCACCCTTCACTTCAGAGTCCAGACGGACGTTATGTGCTAGCCCTGACATCGAAGACTTTGGTTCTTTATCGACGTATTTCAAGTGTCGCCATTAGAGCAGTCTGCATCAGGTCCCCATCAGTCGCTGGTCTTGAATTTATGCCTCAAATACCGAATTTACTGCATCGCATCGTCGATGTTTAACACCAGACAAGGCGTAGTCAAACGGTCGCCTATTTCATAAAAAAATACTGTGTATTATTGAAATATAGATTCGTTTTATGTTTACGTATTTGAGTATTTAACTTGAGTCTGAAGTACCTAATGGATATATTCTTTAAATAGATCGAAGCTTTTTTACAAATAAGTAGCGAATACAAATCAATTCGATAGTTTAGAACTTTAATAATCCTAGTAGCTAGTGGACAGCAGCACGGATATCCTCAACCTCATACGGTCGTCAAATTAATATTAGTTTGGAGGCTTGCGTGCGTCTAAGGGTTCACTCGGCTCTTTATCGACGCGTCAGCTCGAGTGTGCCCATTAGGTCAGTCTGCCGCATTCGGGATAATCGGTGAATTATCACAATTATGGGTATTCGGAGTCGCGTATCTGGTGGGGAATATCACGCTTTAATATTAATAAAAAAACCATAAATATATCTATATTTATTATAATGTTATTTTAGTGGTAACACTTTTTTTTTATGTTACGAAGTGAACAAGACAGTCAGGGCGCTCACCTGATAGTAACTTGGTAAGTGATAGTCCTGACCATGACAGAGCGGCATTGAAGTAGACCAACAACTGATAAACAGTTATTATTCTCCATGAATACCGCACTGCGCCCGTCAGCCGAGACAACAGATGTTAGGCCTCTCATACCCGGTGATTTTTCGGGAGCTAGTGATTGTAAATGCCGCCGTCGCCCATGTACACTTTCAATACTAGAGGCAAAGAAATACGTTGCCAGCCTTATAAGAGGGAGTACGCTCCCTTCTTGAAGTCCGCCAGTTCGCATCTCTCAGGGAATATTTCAGATGGTAACTGATTCCACAGTTTTGGCGTACGTGGTAAAAGTTTCGACTAAAGTATGGCACAGGTCTTCCAATTATCAAGGTGATATTGATGAAGTATCGAATTTTTCCTCGATGCACGGTTGCTAAAAACAAGGATACCGTAGTTCCTACCTAGATAAAGATAAAGATAAAAAATACTTTATTGCACGTAAAAAAAAAATACAACAACAGATAACAGAAAAAAAAACAAGTACAACATGGGCGGCCTTATTGCTTAGGTAGCAATTTCTTCCAGGCAACCTTTGGATGAAAGAACAATGCGTAACGGTCAGCGGGCTAGTGCAAAACAAGTAAAATCGTTATTCTAAATAACTACAAAATAATAACAAAATAGTACATATACTAAGTACACACTACTACATAAATAATTAAAGAATAAACTAATAAATAGTATATAATAAACTAATACATAAACTAACTAATGGAAGATAGGATAAAACAAACTACAATCAGAATTATATGAAAGGAATGACAGATACAGTACCTACAGCACAGGAATAAAAGTGAAAGAAAGTAAAGATCACTAGTTCATATTTGTAAAACAGTTGTACAACTTTGATATCTTGTACTACATATACTTACTGGAAACGTGTTTATAGAATTTCTTTAAAAAAAACTACAATTTATTCAATATGTGTCAGTCGCAATATCATAAGGCAATACCATATAATACTATAATAATAATAAACCAAACCCAGATAAAGCCTCTTACTCGTATTTATAACAAATATTGAAACATAAAAACCCATCGAATATCATTAAAGGGCGTCCGAGCCGAGCGGAATCACTATGGCCACCGCATAAGGGCCTAAGTCCCGACTCTGGTATGCACAGCGGAGCACGCATTCCCTATTCACACCCCAAAAAGCAAGGATACTTTAACAAGGGCAGGCCACCCTCGCACTTGAAAATCACTTAACGGTAGGGCTGCGTTATAAGACGTTATATTCGAACTGTAATGGCTGAATTTGGTATGCCTAGGTATTAGTTATGTAACGGATGTTTGCATTTTCGCATATTTTTCAATATTCACGAAAATTATGCGAATATTTAGCGAATGTTTTTATAATTATAAAGGAAATTATTATATGAATTCATGTGAAATAATAGTACAATAATAGATAGTACAACACTTAGATATTTTTTTAGAAATTTTTAAAAATACGAAGGCATACTTGGCTAATCAATCTCACAGATCCAAGACATAATTAACCAATATCGGCTCGGCTATGTTCAATTTGAACATGGCCGACCATGACAGAAGCAGTGTTGAAGGAAATAAATAACACTACGCAGCCATTATTATTTCCTGTCAACACTGCCCTGCGCCTGTCACCAGAGATGACAGATGCTAGGTCTCTAATACCCGGTAATTTTATTAAAAGTAGTATTGAAATAAAATTAGACCTATCATTACAAAAAATATAAATAAATATCTACTGACACACACAGCACCATCTAGTCCCAAACTAAGCATTTAGCCTGTAATATGAGTACTTAACAGCGGATAAACATACTTGTATGCATTTTTTGTAAGTTCGTACATTTATACATAGAAAACACCCAAACTAATACAAACAGACATGTTCATGCACAAAAATGATTGTACTGGCCGGGGATCGAATCCGGGACACTTGGTATAAGAGCCGACATCACAACCGTTACACCAAAAGGGGTCGTAAATATAAATTAACATTATTCAACGAGCCAGCCCTGGAGAGCTCAGGGTCTGAACTCCGCAAAAGGTTTGCGGCGCGGGTCCTATGCACAAACACACATGCATTTTTTATAAGGCATTGTTAACTTCGTTGTGGAGAACGGACAAGCGACGAGACGAGACGACTTTGAGCCTACTTGGAGACTAATGCTGGGTTCACACTAACGGCTAACGCCCATTAACGCGATAATTATTGCGATATATTTTTTTACGTTAAAACTGCCAAATAATCGTGTTGAGTGTTACCGCCTATTGTCGCGATAATTAATGTCATTTCCCGTAAGTGTGGCCCCAAACTAACAAATAAAATAAATATTGTTACTCTAATCTACTGAATGTATTTCATATTTTTCGTTAAATGACTTATTATACTGCCTTCGTTGTCTTGTAGCAACAGCGGTTTAGGTCGTTTCGTGATCCGGAGGTCGCGGGTTCGAATCTCTCGGGGAAAAATTTTTAAGAATGATATTAATTTGTTATTTTTCATTAAAAAAAATCTAATTAGGTTTTATGTTTGCATGCCTGCGAGCAGGCTAAACACATATGTTATATAATACCACCTAAATATGTACTGTGTTTTCGCAAATAAAAGCTTTTGACTTTGACTTTTTAAAGTCAGTGCGTTTTTCCCCAATTTATATTCTTAATTTCTTCTATGCTCACGACACTCATTCATTGGTAATTATTAGATTTATTAACTTATCTCTATAAGAGACTTCTTGCAGCAGGCCATGGTGAACAGGAAAAACAATTATGTAATTATAAAAGCGGACGCAAACAACCATGCACTTAACTTACTTTAGTATGTGTATAAACTCACGCATATATGTGTTCGAAATTAAATGTATGTTATCCGACGCTCTTACGGTGAAGAGAAACATCGCGAGGTAACCTGCTCACGCCTGCGAAGAGATTCAAAGGATGTGCGAGAAGGCAATCCGCACTGGGCCCGCGTTGACGACTAAGGCTATACAGCCCAAACGTTAAGTTTGTACTACCCGGAGATCGAACCCGGAACCCTTAGTTAAATACTGACATTTCAACCATTACACCATAAAGGTCGTCTTAATAAAAAGCAATTTCGCTCCTAACCTACTCAATAAAGCATTCGATAAGGGAGAAGCGGAATGAAACCATGTAAAAAGCCGAATGGATATAGACACAATGTCCGGCGCCCAACGATATTGGCAACGGGCCCTAAACACACGGAAAACTGTTTTAAAACCCCCTCTTGAAATACGTAGGAGTAGATCGAGACGAAAGGGACAATCTTATTTGGGAAATGTCCCAGATAAATGTTACGTCGCTAAGGGACGCCACTCGAATTGTTAAGGGAAAACGCGTGAAGGTCGCTCATACTAGCAAATAGCCTTTCTAGGTGTATAGCTACGTTGATATAGAGATGGTTACGATCATTTGTTATGGTTGAGACGGCTACTACACCAAGAGTTCCGGGTTCAATCCCTGCGCAGTACAAACATTTTTGAGTTTGAACGTGTCTGTTTGTATTGGTCTGGGTATAATATGTGTGTATTTACAAAATAATATATATACATATGTTTATCCGTTGTTTAGTACCCATATTACAAGGTGAACGCTTAACTTGGGGCTAGATGGCGCTCTTTCACAGAGCGCTATCTAGCCCCAAGTTAAGTCAGTAGATATTTTTTTTAATTATCTGTCCATCAAAGAAATTAGCTCTCTTTTTCAACTCTTTCTCACACTCTTGCAGTCAAAGGCTAGATATACTTCTTCAGTCTCCACCATCCTTTCACGTGTTTTTGTTCCATCGATCTTTTGTTTCATCGATCGGGCGTCCTACGTTAAGCTTGTCAAGACACAGGCTACTATTTTTATGTTACCAGCCGATTGCCATTTCGACGTGCTGATTCGAAACTATATCGGTGGCTACTTCTCTCATGAATAATCTCATTTGTTATATAAATAGTCACCAAGCATATAATTTTTTTAGGTTATAAATGTACAGGGCGGCCAGGGCGCTCATCTGGTGGTAAGCAATACGCCTGACCATGACAGAGAGGCATTGAAAGAAACCAACAACCGATAAACAGTTATTATCCTCCACCAATGCCGCACTGCGCCCGTAACCCGATCCAACAGATGTAAGGTCTCTTATACCACCGGGTATAAGAGGGCATATGAGGGCATTGTGCATGAAATTACCCAATTTCACTAGCTACAATGCCCTCATCCCGAAACACAAAAGTGCATAACACTCATGTTTCACGGGATAATATCTGGCACAGCGGTGGTTTCCCAGACGACTCAGTATCGAGTCTACCACCTTGTAAAACATTGTTTGAAATATTCGATGAAAAAAGAGAAACTTCTTTTAACGAGTTTACATCAAACAGCTCTATAAATGTTAACTTGATGACAAGCGAACTGTATATTCTCTGACATTATCATGCGAAAGGGGTCAATCGTATTTGTGTAATGTACCGGGTAACTTTACAAGGGGGCGTCTGCGCTCGCTCCTGTAAGCCGGGCCTGGGGGTGACGTGTGACGGGATTTAATACGCAAGTTTTAAATGTAAATGTTTGCAAAACATTGGCTCAGTGGGAACATAAGAATAGGTCGGACCGGTTTCAATTGAGGATGATCTTCGAATTTGTACTGGTTGAGAGATTTTTTTAAGGAGATATCCTTAGTTACCTAAAAAACCTTAGTTATTTATAGTTTTGATGTTTTTTGGCATGGTACCTACTAGCTAGCGATAAAATAGCTATTTTTACTAATGTATTCACATAATTACAAAATACAATATTATATCATAACCTTACCTACATACTTGTGTAAAAAAAACTAGTTAGAGAAACTGGATATTTTTATATAATTTAGACGCAAATGCCATTTTTTGAAATCATTAATATAACATTAACAGATAATCGAAGTTTGGGAAATGTGTAAACTCAATATGTAGGTAAGAAAGTAGTACCTAGTAGTAATTTAAACAGTGTTTTCTAATCTCAAAGCCAACACTTACCAAACGCAACAACAAAATCATAACGAGATATTTGCAGGTGTCGATTTCCGATACAAATATAAACCCTTTTATCACTAGCGACTCGTTAACCCTTATCCCGGTAATGACAGTCACACGGCACGTGACGAGAAATCTATTACGCCTTTGAACCCGGGACGGTACCATTATACGGGATCTTAATCCCGAAATTCATATACGTATATTTTATATTACAAGAAAACGAAAAGGAATATCTATAGACTTTCACACAGCGCCATCTAGCCTCTAAGTATCTTAGTCTACTAATATTGTCATTAAACAACGGATCAATTTACTTGTTTTTGCAAATACGCATAAATTATATATACATAGAAAACACCCAAAACAATACAGACATTCATGTTTATGCACTGAAATGTTTGCCCTGCACCGAGGTCGAATTCGGAACCCTTGTTTGTAGGAATTGACTTCACAACCGTTTCATCTCAAACACGGGGACCGTGTATTGTAAAAAATATAAAGTCAAAACGAAGAGTTTAAAGTTAAGTAATTAATTGATTGAAAAGGAAACTTTGTATGGCAGCAATTATGGTTAATTCATGTAATATAACAGGTTTGTAAAATTTGAATCACCGTTGTTGATGTGTTTTTGTTACTAGGACAAGTAGGTTTTATTTATTTTGGTACTTATATTTCTGTGTAAGAGATTAATATTATTATGTCATTAATATGTTCCTAAGAACATTTTTATTCTAGGCGCATTCTAACCTAACCTAACACCTAGTTACGCCCATTTTCTAAATAAACTATGAAATTAAAGCTCATTTATTAATTTTTGCGCTTAATATTCATCTTTGTAAGACACTGCTATTAGGTACATAACATTTTATTCTAGACGCATAAGCTACTATCTACCTAATCCCTAGTTGCTCCCATTTTCTTTATCTGCTCAAATATGCTTTCTGACTACTAAATAAAAAAATATCCTATATAATGAAAGCTCATTACTGGCTACGTGGGAGGCGAGAGAAACATTTTTTCGCGTAAAGAAAAGAGCAAAATTCGGAGGTAACGCGTCTGGCTTATCCCGAGCCTATGGGAGTACACTATTAGCTCAGCTTTGCGTCGTTTCCTACAAATTAGGTGTATTCTCTTTTCTATTGCGTCAACAGTGTTTAGAAATCGCAAACAAGCACAGACTAACATTAGCTATAGCAGGAAGTCTTCGGGAATAAGTAATAAATACATCCAATTCAATATCTTATCGCCCATAAAACTCCTACCCCATAAACTTGCAGATATTTACTGTAGCCGCGGGGAACAAAGCGGTCATAACTGAAAATAACCTATTATCTTTCGAATCTGAACAATACGTGCGCGTAATCACCGAATCTCGTGACGTATCAGCGTCGGCGTTTTATCGGCAGCCGAGTTTTACTACCGAGGCACCGGCGCAATCCCGCAAATTAACCTGCTCGGGGATCCCTCCGATGTGATCCCTAATTTTCAGATACATCTCGAGGAATAAATAGGGGATTAAGGGCGGCGTCGGGCGCGTAAATAACCTCGCGTCACGCCACACCGCTACCAGGGAAGCAGCAGATAAGGAGCGGTTGGAATTGCCCTGCGCGGAGCCCCTTATGACTGGGATTTGGCGCGAGCGGAGAGAGCGCGAAACAACATATAGTCTTTAGGTTTAAACTGATCATATACTGATGTATGAGTTTAATTTGAAAATCACAGTTATTACGTTCGTAAAGATTAAAGCTTAAATTCTAGTACCAAATTATGAAAATGGCTAAATTTCAATTTCAGCGCCTCGGAAATTATATCTTATACTAACGACGCAGACTGTTCTAGTACTGCCAAACAAATTGGACCCCAAATGGTGTTTGTTTTTGTAATAGCGTCATAACATTATAGAGACGCTAAAGGAAACCACAACCAAAGTATCGTCCTCTTGGTAAAAGTTTCATTTTTTTGTTAGCGCAGATGAAATTTTCATTAATGTTCGTATTTAGACACGCGGTAGCGTATCAAAGCCAAGTTCAAGTAACAGAACTGGCGAGCAACACCGTGTTTCATAAACATACACACCGTGAGTTAGCATTTAAACATTACCTCGAACCATAGGTAAAGCGTGTTATCGTCGATCTCTCTCGCAACTCGCGGCAATCGGCAACAGTCTCAAGTGTTACTCGCATGAGTTACAACGGCTTTTTGTTTCGAACAATAGCTTTTAACGCGGTTGAATAGCGCAAACTTGCATGCACGCAGATACAACATTGTTCCCAACTACACGGTCCAACAGCCTATTAATCTGGACGCCTCCAGATATCGGGGTGTCATTTGTTATGATAAACTTGTCGCAGTTATGGATTGCTTCGGCAAACTTGACAATAAATTAGGTAGGCAAACTTGCTTGTGCGCCGCGTATATAATATTCAAGGAAATTTGAACCGAGTGAAATACGAGATGTTACGTGTCGGTGTATTTGGTAAATGGTGACCAATTGATTACGGCTTATGCTGGTGGAATTTGACCTACGCCTAAGAGGAGTACAATATAAAATAATACTTGGTTAATTTAAAAAATCAAAAACTCGCAGTGTTAATCTAGACTGTACTCTAAATCTAGCCTCAATGGTTTTTGATATATTTTTTGTGTTTGTAAAAAAATTGTTGTTGTACCCCATTCAATCCAAATTAAAAACACCTAGTACCTTGGCAGCAATTTACGTTCGACAGTTAAAATCACAAATGCAAAGCCGGCAATTTATTGTACAAACGAACGGCAAAGGTTAACGCGTTCAGTTGTCTTTTTGCAACGGAAGTCACATTATATTTAAAGCTGGTGCGCGGAATGCCTTAGGTGGATCCTTCTAGATGTATTATCAGAGGGAGTGTTAGTGGCATTAGCCGGGTCAGTTCAGAGCTGATTTAGTTCCCAGATACGGCGGGTTAAAGTATTTGCGGGTACACCTTACTTTGTGTGCTTTACGACGTTTTGCGAGAGCCCGCTCTCTGGAAAAATGCATTAATTTTAAACAAACCGGAGAGCCGGGATCATGTTGCAAAGTATAATGACGCTGGATTTTTAAAGATGCTTTTTGTGCTGTTTCGAGCAACTTTATTTTTCCGCTTGCGTTCGGTTAATTTTTCCACTCTTATGTTCACGCGCTGTGTAGAATTTCTAGTAAGTAAAAGAACATTGTTGGGTCTTCAGTTGTTGTTGGATGTAAGCGAAACTTACTTACATTTTAAAGATTTGCTAAACGAGAATCGTTTTTAGCATAAAGCATCAACAATAACGTTTCTTTTGTTTACTAACCTTCAAGCCTTAATATTGTAAAGACTTGAAATTATGAATAACAAAAATACAGAAAGTATTCTTTTTGTACGCGTTTTTGAATAACCAACCGTAATCATTGCAATAAAATAAAGTCTTTAGAGTTTTGCCTGCATGACTGGATCAGTTACTTAGAATATATATATTTATTTATTGGATTACTGACATGAGTATTACAGTGAATTGAAACTCGTCCTTATAAAATATTTATTCTAACTATTATCATAAAAAGTAACCACATCATGCTTAATAATGTAACAACTACAGTGAACTATAAAATAGAAAAAAACTAAAATCACTTCAATTAACAAATAAGTTGGCATATCATAAATATATAATACTCGTATGTCGCAAAGGTCACCGGTACAATCTTCACAGGGGCTGTTATTAAAACTTTTGAAGCGACTTATGTTCCATCTGCCTTGAGATATTTCTTTGGGAACTTGTTAGTTCTGCCGATCTCCGCTCGCTGTTTGATTGTATATTACTTGCGAAATCGTTGAAGGTCAAATATTGAGTTTGATACTTTTCCATTATATTTTCTTTCAATATTCAATATGAGGATCGGAATTGCCTAATATTTGTAAAAGACATTTCTTTGTTTCAATAATGATAAAATAATAAATAACATAGTTATTGAATATATGTTTACTAGGTGGTAGACTCGATACTGAGTCGTCTACGTAGGTACCACCGCAGTGCCAGATATCGTCCCGTGAAACAGAAGTGTTATGCACTTTTGTGTTTCGATATGAGATTTCACCACTTGTGAAATTACCGGGTATAAAAGACCTAACATCTGTTGTAAGCAGACAAAACCCTCACATTCGAAACTAATATAAATAAATGAATATCCACTAACATTCACACAGCGCCATCTAGCCCCAAGTTAGGCGTGAAGCCTGTATTATGGGTACTAAATAACGGATAAATATATACATTTTTTTTTGTAAATACATACATATTATACATAGAAAACACCCAGACCATTACAAACAGACATGTTTATGCACACAAATGTTTGTACTGCCCGGGGATCGAACCCGGAACCCTTGGTGTTGCGGCCGACCTCTCAACCGCAACACCAAATGGGTTGTCAAATATAAAATCTAACTTAGAGAAATGCGAGTTCCTCGATCAAAATCCATTGTAATAATCTCATAGAAAACTCATTTTAGGTTACGTACGTTTACGGTAGTGCCCAACACCCAATTGCGAACATGACATGTCCACTCCACAATCTCCAGGAATGGAGGAGAATGCCACGCTGAGTCCTTTCACGAGTCCGTTTGCCCGTAGTATTTGTTTGGTCAAACTGGCTTGGGGGCATTCAGTATTCCTAACAATAACCGAGCTGCTTTAATGTTACGCCATTTTTTAAATAAATAAATATCCACTGACATTAACACAGCGCCAATTTGATCAAGGCGTTTGTACTATTGATACTAAATAACTGAAAAACATACTGTATACTTTTCGGAAACACCCAGGCAAATACAATCAGACAAGTTCATGAACACAAGCGTTTTTACTGCCCGGGGATTGAACTCGGAACCCTTGGTGTAATAGCCCACTTTCCTACCATTACACCAGATAGGTTCTCAATGATATAAATAATATTCTTATCTAATCTCAATTCTAATTTATGTTGGTATTTTGATATTTAAAATGTTATCGTTCAAGTACCTTTCCAAGAATTTCTGGCTTTTGTAAGATGTAATTTACTTGCGTTTAACTTACGGACCCAAGTCATTGAAGAAGGCCTTTGATTAGCAATAGACGTGAAAGCTATACTAAGAAATACTGTCACATTAGAACGCTATATCCAACGCTAGGGTTTCCTTAATTCTTAAAGAGATAGTCAACGAAGTGATGAAAAAGATGTAAGTAAATCAAAAACTTAAAAAACTGTTAACTTTTAAATTATTTCACGAAATAATTATCCTTTAACTATTTCTCGCGTTGACAATTTTACTATCCAATATTCAAAGCGCTTAAAGATTACTTAATAAGTTATTTTTATAAAACTTAAAAAGAATTACAGACAAATATAAACACTGCAAGTCAACGTGATACATTTCCCTCTTCAAGCTCCTCGCAAAAAAACCTCGACGTATGGGGAGCATACACACACTTGTATCCTTCCAGAGGGCAATACCTCTCGCTTTGTAAACATTGTCTAGTGAGGGCGAGATCGCTTTATCGGCCCGAGGCACAGCCTACCCTCTGCAACGAAAGTTAGACGCGCAGTTTCAAAATACTTTACCGTCTACATCTCAGTTGCTTTGCTACATCGCTGTCCGCTGGTGCAGTGGCTTCACATCTATTGAATCGTAAAACGAATCAAAAGCTTCATTGTAATCAGTTCTAGATTTTAGTATAACAGACTTAACTTGTTTCGCTAGCAAAGTACATAAAATTCGATATTGTTTCAGTGTACATTTTTTCATTCAAAAGCCACTATCTATTGTTATGACCGTTCTTTTGTCGTAATGTAGTGTTTTTTGTGAAAACTAGCGTAGTCATTACCGCAGTTTTGCTTTGCATTTGTAAATACGTTTCGGCCGTTGTTCCCCGAATTCGGACCGCTAGTGACGTACCAAATTACTTTAGAGCGGAAATTTCGCGCGCTCACTGCTGTAATGACCGCACTGGAGGCCGCAAACAAACCGACGCCAACTAAAAGTTTAAAGTTTGCCAACTCGCTGGGAATTCCACGGTGCCCGGTCGCGAAATAGAGTGCCATTCGGGCCCCGAGCTGATGACTACGCACTAATGACGGCGAGGAAACTTTGTACTTTCCCAGAAGGGTTGTCCATTTGCGAACGGCGCCGCGCGTACTTTGACAATTGCACGTAGATTATGTAGTGTCAGTGGAACCTTAAATATAACAAGTAATACATAATCGTAACTAACCTTCGTCGTACTATTTTTCCAACAGAAATAATATTGACCTATTCGTATTGTTCTAGTACGTCATCATTAGCTCATTAAACGTCCCCACCGAGGGGCACGAGCCTACCCGTATAGGGTGATTAGGCCTTAATCGTCCACGCGGGCCTATTGCGACTTCACACACGACCTTTGAATCTCTTCGCAGGCGTGCATAAAGGTTTCCTCACGATGTTTTCCTTCACCGTAAGAGCGTCGGATAACGTACATATATTTTCGAAAATTCGAAAACACATTGGTACGTGGTGGGATTTGAACCTCAGCCCTCCCGGTAGGAGGGCGACAGTCCACACCATTGAGCCACGACGACGAAGAACGTGCAAATTACTATTTCAACGAACGTGCAAACTACTTATCGCGAGTATATTTTTGTTCAAATTCGTTCACTGATTTACGAACGTAAGGAGCTAGCCTAAGCCGGGAATGCATAAATACAAAAATACGACGATATATTATAGATGTACCCACTTATTATCAAAGTCTATTCATAGTATGTAATTGAAACAAATAGAAAACATCTCGTCACAGAATAACACTTAGGAAGCATTTCATTTTCGAAGCATTTTTGTTGAAATTAAAAGCTGTAACGTTCAATATCATGTATCAACTTAGATAAAAATATAAACTTATGTTGTTTTCGAACTAACAACGTGTTTTATAAATTAATTAATCTCTAATATGTGAATAAATAAATACAAAAGATATCCAACAATGCCTTATTCCATTTGATTTGCAGTTATTTGTTGGCATACTTAAAGATAATTTGAGAGCGGATTATCCTTTGCATAATTCAATACAAGTTAATGCGTCGTAACGTCAACTAACCCCTTTGAAATATCTATAGAATATTCCCTCAGCATCATTAGACGGTATATAACAGTATATCTCGGGTACAGCTTTATTATATCCAGACGTTTATGCAGGCATTACGTAGTGGGAACTATTACAAGCACTATCTAGCTTCCTTTTAGGCCAAGACTGAGTTTAGTGGCCATCAGCCGGGAACACAATGGGCGAATTCTGATTATTCGGATGAAGTTTAAGTGTCTGTGGCGTGACGCTCTTGTACAAGTTGTACATTACGCCTTGATTTAGTGCACTTTAGTTTGAGTTGAAAACTGTTTTATCGTTGATCAACTGCTCATTTTATTACCGAAGTTATAATAAATAAATATCCACTGACATTCACACAGCGCCATCTAGCCCCAAGTTAAGCGTGAAGCCTGTATTATGGGTACTAAAAACGGATAAACATACTTATATACATTCTTTTTTGTAAATACATACTTATTGTACATAGAAAACACCCAGACTATTACAAACAGAAATGTTAATGCACACAAATGTTTGTACTGTCCGGGGATCGAACCCGGAACCCTTGGTGTTGCAGTCGACCTCTCAACCGCAACACCAAATGGGTCGTCAAAAGTACAATAATTAATAGTTATTCTAATGCAAGTCAGTTATTTATAAACAAGGACCTCTTGATTATGTCCTCTTAGTACTTTTTTTAATGATCACTAAACGTGTTCGTCGTAACGGTTAGTCCACTCTCGGTCCCCTATAACAAGATTTGTTTATTGGTTTTCACTCGTCACATTTAACTTTTGTATTTAAATACCATAGTAAAAGCTTTGTTATTTGCAAATTTATGTATTTATAACTTTTGCTAAAAATAGGTATGTTTAAAAACGTTTTTTTCAAATATTCACTTAGTCTAAACTTTGTTTACATATTGGCGACATTGAGACCCGTATTCTAGAACGAGACTCGACGTTGGTCTTTATTTGAACTAGAAAAGGATGACGCTATTAATCGTGTAGAACGCTATCCATTTCAAGAAAAGATCAACGCTTGAGTCTCGTTCTAGAATACAGGCCTGAGAGTCAATTTACCAAAAGTCAACAACCCAATTCAGCCAGGAGCGCATTCTAACCTCTCACAACACTCGAACCATTAAATTCACACATGTCATATTAAATCATGTATATTTACCCAGTACAATCATCATCATACGAATTCCCATACCTTTTAGTTCAAATTACTCGTCCATTAGCGGCGTGTAATGCGAAACGGGCGTATCACATCCTTATATAAATGTTTAACCGTCGCCGAGTCATGTGCACTAACAACCGATGCTATAAAAAGACATAGAAAATTATAGAGAGGCAAATTGCCGGCATGGGAAAGTGGCAGGTTAAAAAGCGGATAATGCCCGCCGATTCTTCGCCGGTATAACAATTACGTTGAATTGTGACTCGCTTAATGAAAATGTTATAAACATGGAGACCTGACAGGGACGTGTTTGGGGCGGCGACAGGGCCCCATATTAGGAATGTTTTATCCATAGGTATTTTCTCTAAACATATTAATTCGCGGTATACTTATAGTGTTGCTTAGTCAAGCAACACTATAAAGTTCTACTAGTGTTACTTAAACTATATTGTAGCATGGACGTATAATAAAATACGAACGGACTGATGAGCTGCTGTCTATGATGACATTTTGACAAATTTTTTCTCATATTTTTGTATATCAATATAATTAAATATTTTTCATACAACTACAAAAATAATTCCTGTTATATTTTCTTTTGATCACTTCGTTTTGTACCATTTACTACGCAAGCCATGTTCTTTTCAGTTTTTCTCATAGCCCTGTTGACAGATGAGAGCCAAATGTCTTAATTTTCGATACAAACACTTGCCGAATTTCGACACACTTTTATTGTCAGCGAGACTTCGACTTGTTTTTTAATGTTAATAAGTGATGTAAAAAAGTATAGATTCGTGATATGCTCACAAAACAATCGAAAAAAGTTTTCCGAATGCAGTAACAGCACACACACACATATTTCGAATGAGCGTACATTAACAAAAGAGTACAAACT
The DNA here is from genome assembly GCA_019425675.1 of Leucinodes orbonalis. NCBI lineage: Eukaryota > Metazoa > Arthropoda > Insecta > Lepidoptera > Crambidae > Leucinodes > Leucinodes orbonalis. The sequence continues at coordinate 25,491 of PQWD01004451.1, forward strand.
ATACTCTCTTTGGCGGTTCGTTTGTACAGAATATCAATGATGATAAGATCTAGCATGTAACTAGAAGCCCCTGAGCCAGTAGGGCCCTGGCGGTGGCAGTAATAGCGCGCCTAGTGGGAAAATGTACATTTGCATGCGTTCCCTACGCCGCCCGGCGAACTTTTAGCAAACAAACCCCCATCTATTCTATAACGGTTATTGCTTTTCGCTGACGATGCTAGCAACCGGGTAAATAGCTTAAATTACTACTATGGCGCTTTTTTGAGCCTTTGTCACCGATGACTGAAGAATATACGTTATAAACGTGCAGTTTACAAGTTTGCATTAGGTGCAAAGGCCTAACAGATGTGTGTGAGATTTGGTATTTATTTAAAAATAAAAGGGTGAAACAAGCAAATATCTTTAAGTAGCTTAATTGGCTTTTAGGAATTACAAACATCAGAGCCCTTAAAGTATAGGGACTAAGACAGAATGATTCATTATAACATTCAGCTACGAACCTTTGAAGCTTTAAATAGTACCTGAATTAAGCACCACTAATCAAAATGTTGAGTAAATAAGCCACTCTTTTCCAGATATTTATTTATATGTTTTAAGAATTCATTTTAGTCATCCAATCCGCATTGGGCCCGCGTGGACGACTAAAGCCTAATCACCCTATACAGGTAGGTTCGTGCCCTTCGGTGGGGACGTATAATGAGCTCATGATGATGAAAGTGGTTTTGTTTCCATTACAGAACCTAGGGTGACATATATAAATCGGCCTAGAACTGAACCGTTATTTCGTATCAGAGCGACCGGTGGCGAGCCGCGTTCGGAAATGACAAACAAATGAGCATCAACCCAAATTCGTTAAATAGCCCATAGATAGCGCAAAGTGACAGAAACGGTATTCCATTTGGGCATTCGCACGCGGCTAGTCGTAAAGCCACCGGGCCGTGTGTGGATTTGACGTAAACGACCACTGCACGATCGGAAAATATGATCACTATCAACAACCGAGGTTTCGTCACATTATCCTTGCGAAATAGTGAATAATACTAAATTATAGTTAAGTTCCCAATAAGATTTATATTAACGTTATTTTATATACGATTTATTTTACGTTGACTGTCGATCATTTTTGTAGGTATAAAAATAATTTCTTTATTGTATTTTGCGCTCTATTCTCAAAAAGTACTTATATCACATTCAAAGAATTCATTCTTACTTACATTTCAATTATTATTTTTCTAATTTTTCGTCAATACGTAAGTCAAAATACTATATCTTTCATTAGGTAATATGTTATGAAAATATCTACATAGTGAAATTATCTTCCGCCATGACACTTATGTTGTGAAATAACAGGATAAAAATTGTGACAATATTACTCGAAAACGTTACAAGTAGAGACAGCAGTGAGGTTATTTTTTACAGATGGACTTTTAAAAGTTGACTGCTGATAGCCTACATAACTTTACCAGATAAGACAGCTTCACATGAATAAATTGAGATCCCTTATAAGGTTATGTAAAGCGATATTCACTACTTACCACCACACTTATTGTATTGGAAACCACAGATTTCCCAATACAGGAGATGGGGCAAGCCGCGTTTTTAAGTGCGACAAATGTAAGCTCAACGAGCATACACTGGCTGCCAGTTTACGCTCTGTGAGACGAGTCAAGACACGAATATTAGAAGAAATTACCGTTTTTTTCCAAAATGCCATCCTGTGCAATTGTAACATGCCATCATCGCAATGAATCAATAAATTTACCAAGAAATATAATAACTTTTCACAGGTAAGAACCGAAAAGAAATTGCGATACTGGGACTGCCTATAAACTTGGCGGCTTGTCCAGTCTAATTGTATATTCGGATGTCTGTGGGAAAAACATTGACTTCGAAGAAAGCTTAGTTTAAATCACCTAAACTATGTATGTGCCAATTAAGTCATGCCATTTTTTAATTGAAAGCAACTAGACATACCCATTTGCATCCGTTAATCGTTTTCGTTCTTTCCAGATGGCGCCACTGCGCTCGGGACTCCGGCTCGCGGGTTTCCTCGCCTCCAACGCTTTTGTGGTGAGTGTCCGCCATTTTAATGAATACTTCATTAACAAAATGCCTGTTGAATGGTGTGAACTGACAGTGTCTATATGTGTTTAAAATAATGAACTGATGGCATTTTTATCGAAGATCATTATTACTTTTGCTTTTATGTGTAGAAATACGAATTTGTCACTTTTTATTCGTTTGAATCAATTCCTGCCCTTTACACATTTTTATATTATTGTATAGATTTGGAATAATGTCAGAGTACTTTAGAATTTTAAAAAACATCATGTATGACAGAAACGGCGGCGTTATAGATTCGCAATTATAAGCTCTTTTACCATTTACCTATCTAATAATATAATTTTAAACGTTATAGTTAAATATCAATGAATCGTTATCATCATAATTAATTGTATCGATAAGCTCCCGTTGTTTATTCACACAGAAATCTATTTTCCAACAAAGTTATTTCGGTACAAGCATATTGGGTCGCGTTTTACCAATTACCCGCGTGCCAATAAATCTTGATCGGTATATCGATAAGGGAGCAACACTAGTGCCACTCGTGCGAGTAACACACGCGATTTATCTTAAACATTCGCAATTAATCACACATGTTTGTTACTATATTCAACCCTTGTAAATGTACGCATATTCATCATCAACACATATAGGTATGTCCCGACCGAGGGGCACGAGTCTAACCGTCAAGGGTGTATAGGCCTTAGTCGTCCACGTGGGCCTAGTGGATTGGCCGACTTCACGCACAACCTTTAAATTTCTTGCGCAGGTTGCCTCGCGATGTTTTCCTTCATTATATATATATATATATATATATATATATTATATATATATAATTTCGTTAAAATACATTGGTACGAGGTGGGATTTAAACCTAAATCTTCCAGAACGGAAGGGAACACATCCCACCACCACCCATGGCCTGACTCAACTTTACAGGCCGAAAACGCGAGAGATGCGCGCGGGCTCAGACTTCTCGCTGCCACCACGCGCAATTCTTGACTCCCTACAAGTTATTTCACTCTTTGTCCAGGTCAACGGAAGGGAACAGTCCACACCAATGACCCACTGACGCTCTTTTATATTCGAGCATATTGCGCGAATACTTTATTTTATACATTCTATAAGTTCTAGCCAAAATAAAAAACAAATGAACTTTTTAGTATCTATGTATAACATTGTATGTGCCTTCTTGTTTTTTTTTTCAATTGTACGCAGGTATTTTGGTAGAAAAATAAATGAACTTTTACGAATTGATAACTCTAGCAACTCCTGACCTAAAAGACTAATTTATCGCTCGACTCCTTTAATGCATTTAAGTTAAAACTGTACCCAGCAGCGGAATTCCATTTTTACTTTTCAATTCATAAATCTATTTGGGCAGATTTATTCTGGCCAATAAATCGCGATGAAAATATCGATAACGCGCCACCACCGACGGCCGGCCGTAATTTATCCGCGCTACGCATTCGCAATTAAATCAGTAACGCTTTAAGCGAAATTATTGTCTATTTGTGCAACAACAAATCGGCCGTATAACAATTAACGGGGACGATTAAAGCCGCTGCACGTCGTCGGCTGGCCCAATCTGCATAATGCCCGAATCGTTTGCCGAGCGCTTGTGAGCGACAAATGAAGCGAGTTGAATATGTTGAAATGCGCCATTTTAAAATAACCACACATCCGGAGCCCTGAAGCGGAGGACGCTGTTGTAGTTATGTGCCTCCCTAGCTGGACGATGCGCTCTGGAACGCGAATTCGTGGAATCGCTGCATCTAATAGCGCGTGAATTCGGCTGCGCACGTGGGAGCACAAACATAACCAATGTTTGCGCCGGAATCCGCCCGGTTTGGCAATTGTTTTGGTTTTCTATCAAAAATACGCTAACATGTTAAAGTTGGTGACAAATTTCTGTGTCAATTAAAAACTGCTTCTGTATCTTGCTATACTACAAACAAAGTTATCTACTTATCAGTTAAAAACCCATAAAGAAATTCGAGATTTGTAAAAGTTTGATGATCTCCAACTGTAACGTCCACTCACGAGCTTGACTCAGTCCTCTCCCAATGAGTCCGACGTGCTGATCCATTCAGTGATGGTAGTCACCACGTGCTTGGGTTGACATGAGAGATAAATTCTGTGCTACTTGCAACCATTATATCTTGAAATATTTATGATTTCTAAGAGGCCCTTCAAACGTTCATCATCATGCTCAGTTCATCAAATGGGGGTAACCAGTGAGCACGGGGCTACCCGTACAGGGCGTAAGGCCTTAGTCGTACACTAGCGAGCGAGCCCAGTGCGGATTGGCTGACTTCATGCAATACCTTTGAATGTATTCGCAGACGTGCGCAGGTTTCCTCGCGATGTTTTCCTTCACTGTAAAAGCGTCGATTAACGTACATATATAATTTCAAAAATTCATTTGTACCTACGTGGCAGGATTTTAACCTGCGCCCTCCAGGTCGGAAGGCAACAGTCCACACCAATGAACCACTGAAAACGTCCAAGTTCCAACGTTAAATAAATATATTTTTAGAATCTTTTGCCTTTTCTAATATTATAAAGCTCAAGAGTCATCAATCATGCGTGTATCTAATCTAACAGGTCTCCTTCCTCAAATGAATCTTTAGGGTGAGCTTAGTTTAACGCTGGCTGGACTTTACATTTATGTACGACTTAATTAATTATGAAAGTATGTTCTGTTTAATAACGACGAGCAATAAAAATAATTGTGACACATATTGAAACCAATTCACTCTTAGTTCTGGAGTTAATTTGAAACATAAAATGTTAATAAAACGATACAACTTAGTCGTTTCGATACACAATGACGATAATAAAACTCCGAATGATGTTAGAAGTTTAAAATTACTTTTGTTCATTGACTTTGTAATACTGTTTGCGGTGATTTCCATTTGAACAATCATCGTGTGTATGGTTAATCAAACAGTATGTTACCAGGGCCGGATCTACCAAAGGGCTACTTGGCTGCAGCCCAAGGCCCTGAGGTTACTAGGGGCCCCCAGACCTTGCTAAAAACAATACACGATTCGGTTTCTCGCTCATTCAGAAGTTGCCCGGAAGATATTTTTTGCTATCACAGCAATAAAACCTTCTGTACAATTAATACTTGCGTAGATTTCAGATGTGCAGTTTTTTGGCATAACTATTAGTTGATAAGCCCCTCAGTAGTTTCAGCCCAGGGCCCCATAAATTCACGACCCGCCTCTGTTTGTGTACAAAGCGATTGTATAGTAAATAGCGTTAACGTAATAGCTAGGTACACAAGCACGCGGGCCGAATTAATTAATAGATGATTGGTTCAGATATCTTGTGCGAATATACTCCCGGTCGGAACAGTTGCGAATTTTCACCCAATCTAGTTTGAACCGGAATTATCTGATGGGAAGCGGTATTGCTACTAATATAATACTAATTATTACACTGTCTTTATTCAATAGAGATTTTGGGTCTGCTTAGTGTTGCCACCTCAGCCCTTTTGTGGCTAGATCTAGCACTTTTTAGTATAGGTGAACTCCTCTTTTAACGATTTCGTCCGAAAAAGGCAATCCAGCTCTTTTTCACTGTCATGAAAATGTTACCATATTATGAAGTTTTCGACATGCTAACAAGTACTTTTTTGCTATTTTATCGGTCATGATGACGGCTTCATGACATGAGTATTTCAGCATTTTTAGAACAGAAAATCTTTTGATGCTCAATCTGGCCCTATTTAGCTCTATTTAACTTCTCAAAAAGCCCTTTTTCTAAAACTAAGGTGGCAACACTAAGTCGGCTTCCAATAGTTTTACTTCTTCAATAAGAATACTTCGCGATAAGTTGAGATGGCAATTTTCTAAAGTTGTGACATCACTTACTAGATTAATGCACACGAATGTTTGTAATGCCCGGGGATTAAACCTGGAACGTTTGGTGTAGCAGCCTATGTCTCAACCATTACACCAGATGGGTCGTCAAATTGAGTTTTTAAATAAAAGGGTGCCTGACGAAAACGCTTAATCTAGTCAATAATTATTGCTTTAATTTGACTGCAGTGTAATTGAAGTATGTGTATATAATGTACTGATATATATAATCATATTGTCATGTGAACTATGCCTCTGCTTGTGCTGATTAATGCAATCGATTGCAGCATTGAACATACAATTGTCGCGTTCCACGGTGCGTGGTATAATAACATGATGGCATATCATTGGGTAATGTTAATATGTACTAAGTAATATTTTTAATATTTAGTAATAATTATAATATACTAGCTTTTGCCCGCGGCTTCGCTCGCATTAAATTCGGGTTAACACGGTACTTTCATTTATCACTATACATAGGATTTCCCCTCCCTCCAACTTTAAAGGTTTCGGGGTCAATAACATTTTTTTTAGCAAAAAATATGTTATAGTGAGCTAACCTTAAAAGATAGACCTATGCTGTCGCGGACTTTTTGTAGACCTTTAAAAGGAGAACAATACTCTCATACATGACTTTTGTGTAACTTTAACCGTTTACGCAGCGTACGCAGCGGAAGCTCCAAGTATGAAAAAATACCCCCGATTTTGAAACATTCTTCATTGCTGCTCCGCTTCTATTACTCGTAGCGTGGTGATATATAGCCTATAGCCTTCCTCGATAAATAAGCTATCTAACACTGAAAGAATTTTCAAATGGAACCAGTAGTTCCTGAGATTAGCGCGTTCAAACAAACTCTTCAGCTTTATATATTAGTATATAGATATAAAAATACGAGTATTTATGCAATATAAAAACTTTAGGCCGAGTATGGCACTATGGATGCCTAAAAAATAGGTATATAAAATGTGTTCCCGAAATGATAGCTCTTGTGTATGTCATTTAGATAAATATTTTTGTATACTTAAATAAAATAGATACTTGAAGTGTTTATTTACATATGATACGTAATTTCTGGATTTTTCCTTGCAACAACACAAGCCATGGTATTTTTTTTATTTTTTCCATAACATTATTTATGTTGAAAGATGTTCGCAGAATGTCTTAAAATTTGTGGTCTTCTATACAAAACTGGCCGATTGTTGACACACTTTTGTTGTTAGCGAGACTCTGTCCGCATTTTTTATACCTCTATGGATGTTTCATAATATTTTTATTAGTTATTAATAGTTATTTCTTCACTGTTCATGTTATATTATATACCCACATATCGCCGTATAATATACAATTTATGACAATTTAAAATGTTAAAAAGTGTTTTTCCTCAGACATTGTAGGTACTAATCTTACTTGCCTGAATTGCAGCAGTTGAGATGAGCAAGCAGAAACCAATATTAAAAGACAGCTCGAGTTCGTATTATTATAGCTATAAACTTAAATTAATTTGTGTATATATTTATGATTCCGGTAAACGAAGGTTTCATTGTCTACATTCAGCAGATTAATATCATATAATAAACGCAACCAAAACATTTTGTTCCCCATTTCAAAGGATTCACAAACATTCCACTTTTAATACAAAACCTTCGTACAAATTGGTGCGGCCGCAAAATTACCGTTCCGGTTACAACAAAGGGTAATTTTCCGCCGCAGATGATCATATTAAATTACCAAGCAAAACCATTTACTTATTTGACATATATGAAGTTGAAGTAATTCAAATTCGTAATGGTGTGGACTGTTACCTTTCGATCGGAAGGGGGCACTTTCAAATTGCGATAAGTACCAATGTGTTTTCGAATTTTCGAAATTATATGTACGTTATCCGACGTTCTTACGGTGAAGGAAAACATCGTGAGGAAACCTGCGAACGCTTGCGAAGAGATTAAAATATTGTGCGTGAAGTCGGCTAACCCGCACTGGACCCGCGTGGACTACTAAGGTCTTTACGGGTAGGCTCGTGCCCATTGATGGGGACGCATGAGCTGAGATGAAAATAGTTTCTTTAGCAATTTACACGTGTTCTGATTCCTGAAAGGCACGTCTTACTAGTTTAGGGACAAGGGCATACTATAATTACGTAACATGTTTATAACATATAAATAATTGATATATGTATATACTCGTGTTAAACCTCATCTGAACCAGAAATAATTCGTCTCGTACATAACACAGATGTATTGATCATATAAATTAATTTGCTAAGTTTCTAATGTAGGTACCTATACTGTGAACAATTTCTCCATTATATATTACGTGATAATCACTTAACAGATTGCCCATATATTATCAGGCAAAATACAATAACTGTGAAGCTATTTTGTAGAATGGGGGGCCATTACCACAATGCCGACGGCTCTTATACAAAGACAATTGTACGTAGATCAGTTCTTATATTATATAAGTAATAATATATACATGCTGCCGCGGTGCATGATCCAATTCGCGTTCGAACTTATTTTGCAGGATGTACTACGTGCATGTGAGGTTAGCCTATTTTATTATAGTATTATATTATTTTATGTTTATCCTAGATGTCCTAAAAGATCCTGGAATTCAGATGCTATCAAAATATAAAATTTGCCCTACCCAGAGAACTACAAAGTGAAAAATGCTTTATGGAGTATTTAGATACTAAGCTGACAAAAAATAAGGAGATTTATCCAAATTTATCCCAGGTATACAAGTTGATTCTATCAGGAGCTATCCCTTAAACATATAGCCAGCTTCATATGTAGGTGTGCAGGTTTCCGTCGGTATCCTCACTGGGTGAGTTGAAATGCAAATCATTTAATTGCGGATACCACAGTCTCGGAATGCTTACATCCACCCGTTTCTGGATGACCCGTACAAATATTTGGTGGGGATCGTGGAATCTTCACGTGGGCACCTGAGAGGTCCAACCGTTAATGTCAAAACAACTATTATTTTTGGAGTGAACAATAAAATGAAAACAAAATTGCCCGAGGCAATTATATCCCATTTTTGCATACCAAGCGTCTAAAAATATGTAAGGACATAGCGTTGGAAAGTGATTAAAGTACGTTTGCTGACACATAAGAGTAGGTAATTGTTTTAGCTTTAACATTGTAAAATTTGTAATGTGTGCCAAAGTTTGACTATTTTGTGCGCCTTTATTGGTGATGCGAAAAACATTGGTTTTAATATATATATATATTTTTTTTAATTATGATGGGCTTGCTCTTGAGCACAGACTATCCTAATGGAAGAGACGTGCTCTATATTTATTTCTCTGTCAAGATTTAACTGTCAAATTAATGCACTGCTAAAGTTTTATTCCATCAAAAAGACATGTATTGTAAATCCATACAACTATTTCAATGTTATGTCCATACCCTAACTATATATAAATTAAACAGGTACCAAGTAATTATTCTTATTGAATTGTAACTTGGTACCTTGGAATTTGACCGATGCTAACCAACTACGTTGTTCCCGAACAAGGGCGGTATTCTCATTACTTACGGCCTGGAGCTATTCTAGACCACCTTACCAAATAATAAGAGCTCGCTTATAATAATAATAATAATAATAATAAACATTTATTTGTAAGACACAGGTGGTAAAAAGTAGCGCCTACCCTTTGCGATGGCTCACCAAGACCGTTATTCAAATTAGCAAGTAAATTCTAGGGGTTTGTGATTAAAAATGCGAGCAACGAAGACGCAGCGGACGGACAGCCAGAATTACAAATTCCGTTCGGAAATTAGGTCGGTCCGAATATCGTTATGGAGTTATTAAAATTATTCCGCCACTGCGATTTATCATATTTAACTTTGTACATTTTAACGTTGAAGGCATTAATTTTAATTTCGGCCGTCTATGTCGCTTTGTGCTCGAGCTAGTATGCGATTAATCCTTTCCGGTCTATAGTTTCATATTGCAGAGAAAATTTGAAATATTAATCGTGGAGTAAATTTGGATAAATCTTATTATTTGTCAGCTTAGTAGCTTAACACCCCATATAGCATTTAAGACTCGGTAGTTCGCTAGGTAGGATATATTTTGATCGCATCTGAATTCCAGGATCTTTTAGGACATCTAGGATAAACATAAAATAATATAATACTTGATACCGTGGCGTGGACGACTAAGGCCTATTACGGGTAGGCTCGTGCCCCTTTAACGTTTTCACGTTTAATATACCGATGATGATGATTTCTGGGATCTCTGGGCATGAAAGTGTCTGTGGGGGCGGCGTATGCCCGTTTTTCTATGACTACTTAAATAGTAAATGATTCGCTGGGGTCAACTGTCCCCAAAACAATAGATTTTCTTTTGTCTTTCTGCGAAAGACTTCGAGCGATATCTTAAACCAGCCACTATAAACAACACCTAGTATAATCTGGTGGAATGAAAGTGACTGTGCGATTAACCTTAGTTTGGTGGGACTTTGCGGGTTAAATATCATGATTATCTATAGAAAGATGATTCCGTGCTCCGGAATGCACATTTGGTCGTGATAACTATCTTCAATGGATGTCGTTAACATTTACCAAACCATTGGCAAACGTGGCAGGTTAGGACACAATATTTTCATAGCTTTGCAGTGTGTAAAAGTATTTGCTTGCAGTAAACGATAAATGCTGATGTTAATAATAGTAATGAACATATATGTGTCCGAAAAAAACTTAAATAATAATAATAATTAATATCCGCTGACATTCACACAGCGCCATCTAGCCCCAAGTTAACCGTGAAGCCTGTATTATGGGTACTAAACAACGGATTAACATACTTATATACTTTTTTTGTAAATACATACATATTATACATAGAAAACACCCAGACCAATACAAACAGACATGTTCATGCACACAAATGTTTGTACTGCCCGGGGATAGAACCCGGAACCCTTGGTGTTGCAGCCGACTCTCAACCGCAACACCAAATGAGTCGTCACCAAATGGGTCGTCACCGAATGGTTAAATGATTAAAATAATAACATAATTTTAGTATTTACCTTTCCAAAATGCTATTTTGTATCATTAAGTCAATTCTTGCCGCGAAAAGATTAACCCGTTTCTATTGAAAGCTCCTTTTGATCGGATTCGCTACAACCGCTCGTCAAATACTTTGTAAGCAGAACTGCGGGTTTATAGCTTGCCCACAAGAGACCGTTTTTTACGACAAGCATAGTATACAAAATAACATAATTGATGACTTTCATTAAGGTTACGCAATGACGGGCCAGTCGCTTAGCTTTTTATTATGGGCTCTGTTCAAATATTCTTGATTAAAAAATACATACATACATATCCACAGACTTCCACACAGCGCCATAGCCCCAAGTTAAGCGTGAAGCCTGTATTATGGGTACTAAACAACGAATAAACATACTTATATACATTTCTTTTAATAAATACATATTATACATAGAAAACACCCAGACACAACAGACATGTTCATGCACACAAATGTTTGTACTGCCCGGGGATCGAACTCGGAACCCTTGGTGTTGCAGCCGACATCTCAACCGCTACACCAAATGGGTCATATACGCACAAACACAAGCACATAAGCTGAAACACGCACAAACGGCTTTTCTTTTCTAACCGTTCTTCTACTCTTTTCTTCTCTTCAGCCTATTGTAGTCCTGTCCTGGACATACGTCTTCCCTGTACTCCACCTTTTCTAACTGTTAAGTAGGTGCACATTAATAAAACTAGTATGTAGAAAAAATATGATTGTATTAATATATTGTATGTTAAGTATGTTATAACCTGATATAGTGAAAATCACCTTATACGAGTATTTTTAATAAACTTTAGCAATGTCATACATTAAACATTGCAAGTTGAATTGACTACTAGATTATAAAAAATAAATATGATATAATGCTTTAATGAGAGCGTCGGTGGCTCAATGGTGTGGACTGTCGCCTTCCTACCGGGAGGGCTGAGGTTCAAATCCCCACACGTACCAATGTATTTTCGAATTTTCGAAAATATATGTACGTTATCCGAGGCTCTTACGGTGAAGGAAAACATCGTGAGGAAACCTTTATGCACGTCTGCGAAGAGATTCGAAGGTTGTGTGTGAAGTCGTCCAATCCGCACGGGCCCGCGTGGACGACTAAGGCCTAATCACCCTATACAGGTAGGCTCGTGCCCCTCGGTGGGGACGTTTAATGAGCTGATGATGATGATGATGAATGCTTTAATGGTAGGGTAAAGGAAGGTAGGTTGGTGAAGTTCCCGTCTGCCAATTGACAGTTCTTACATAAATACAACAAACTCTGACGTCAGGTTTAGTCTTACTTCAACGAAAAGGAGAACACAAACGCTATATTTAAGTGAAACAAATTCTTTCCAACTCAATCTGAGATCCAACCAAGTTCTTCCAAGTTTATCGAATTAAACTTGTCTTGGACGCACATTTTTAAATTCAATTCCATTGAATTTCTATTACCAGATATTTCTGGTACAAACCTAAAACATGATTGGTCTCGGTTAAGTTTTTGAAGTAGAAAATCTTATAACATTTATTTACAACTTGACACATTTTAGTAGGTGTAGAGACGACTTGATTTCGGAAGCTATATTTACTATTAACGCATAGTATTTGTAAAAAGCGTCAGTATTTTCCATGTATTTCATTTGTGCAAGTAAATGCTATTAGCATCCAAGTTATGTTTTGGGTAAAACATGTTTAATTATCGCCAAAAAAATTCTAGCAACAGTAAAAGAAGTAAGCAAAATAATGATAAGTGACACTCTATGACTCCACCCAACAAGGCAGACTTATCGAAACTATTAAAAAAAACTTATTGGAAAAATCTCAACTGAAGACTCATGACTGATTTATTAAACAAATGTTTACTCATAAAATTTAGTAATATATCGGTGTAAAAAAAATATACAACGCTACTAGCTCCCAAGATTCTGAAAGAAAGTTGAATTAAATGCTAGGAGACACTCCAAAAGTTGAAGTATCCAATACTTTGTATTCAAGAACAACGCTTGGTGTTGGACTTTGTCGAAGACAAACACAATTTCTCTTACTAGCTTACGTGTAACTCAGTTGGGTACATTTAATTTTGGGGACACTTAGAGTTTTTGTTTTCCCGCTTTTCAGGGTTCCGTAACAATAGGGTGAACACGGGACCTCATTTGAGAGATTCGGAGTCACTGTTACTAGGCTCTTACCGTGGTTGTTTTTACATTTAAAATATTTTCTGATGAAAGATTTTTTGCCGTTTTACCAACAAATATGGCTCGATACAGAATTTAAGAAATATATATGTGGATCTATGTTTATTCATTAAATCTCTGTACTGAACGCAAACTATTCGCGCTAAACAATATTTTCTAAAACGCCGTTGTTACGAAAACCAAGAATTACGTGAGTAAATACGTAATTGTTGGTTTTCGTTTCTATCATTTTAACTGGATAAATAATAAACTTACTAGGTGCACAATTTCACCCAAAATATGTCCGAAGCAAAATTCTGCCCATCACGTCAGTTGGGCATAGTTTTCATTCATAATTACGTCGCTCGCTTCATGTCATAATGACATATAATTATGTGCTCGTGCTTTTGATTTTGTACTCTTTCTATGACGCATTAAAATCAAAATTTAAGTGAATAATTTTACGTTCTAAATATTATTGAATCTTCTTCGTGATAGCGCATCTATTTTAGTTAATCTAAGCATTCTTCTTCTTCTTTGAGACGGTGGCTATGCATGTTTTCCACGATTCCACCAATGTCACGTGATGAAGCTGTTACACGGCATGAGATTGAAATTTTGTCTTTTAATATTTTATTCTGAAGCTTATACTAAGCGGTTTTATCACCTAATACAAAGGAAACCGCACAAATAAGACATCACAATGACATAACAATACAAAAAGTTAAAATATATAAATATATATAATTTAATAGTAGCATGCAGTTGGGAACATACTAGCTGTTTATAGTTTTATTTTGTTAGTTTTAATAAATTTGGATAAAATGTCTATGAAGGAGTCTAGGAAGGAGTTGACTAAACCAACGATATAGTAAAAATTACAGGGACGGGGAATATATGCAGGTAAGTGGTCATAAAGGGACGCACCTACCTTTTGACTAATCTAAGCATTATAACGACTAACAGCCAACTTGACAACGAATATCAATCTATATAAATGCGTGTATGAAACAATTTAGTACTCAGATGTTTTAACCTTTAGTTTATAAATCTGTGGATGTGTTAGTTTGACAGACCTACGACGTAATGCCTTTCTGCGGTCACTGAACAATGGTCCATTACTGGCAGAAAAAGCCGTTAGCCTCTTTATTACCAATACTTGCGCCGGTGTGTTCCGCTTCCACACAAAATAACCACGATTACCTTCTATATTGCTTTTTATCGATTATATATAATTTAAACACCTTGTGAAAAATCCCTTGCGTAGAAGTGAGCCTTAAACGAGTTCTAAGATAATCTGATTCTTTTGCTCTGTCGAGCAATAATGCTATATGATTTTTTGTACTGAGCATTACCTCATGATTATCACTATTAAATATATCATATTTACTCTTCACTTATCTGCAGCTAGACAGGGTCTTCCATTCAACTATTACAAAAACATCTTCTGTACGCATTTAAAATGCAATACAGAATTGAGTATAGCTACGACCGGTTGTGCAGTTTTATATCCTCGATTGGTTCTATGCAGCCGCCGTGGAAGTCACCGCACGGCCGATGCGCCAAAAACCTGGCGAATTCGCAAACATGCGGCGGGCTCGCAATACGTCGGAACAGGCTCGTTTATTGGATTTTAGCGGAAATTTCACCGGCAGCGGGCGAACTTCGCTTTAGGGTTGATGCCCGCTGTTTATCTGCCTCAGACTAAAACCTACTCGCGCGGAATGCCTCCTTAATGAACTCCCAAATTATGGCACTATCGCTACCACCTATGAAACATTAAAGTTGCATTTAAAAAATATTTCTGAAATAATACAGTCACGGTAAATCTCGGGCCAAATGTTGTTGTTTGCATTGCTTTAATTTTACCACATATATGGGTAGTGACAACCCTGTACGATTGCAAATAACGCTGCATATCGAGTTTTGATGTCGATTTGCTGCGCATATAAACGGACAACGGCAGATACGCGCAAATGAAATGCAAAACGTTGCGTATATCCGGTTTGTTCGAAAAAACAGAGCAGATACGACCAAATGTCGGTAACGTATCACACATTTCGTCCATTTCCAACGGGCAACGTGTTCAGTAGTGTTAAGAGCGGACGTAAAAGCCAACCTCAAAAAGCTTTCCGGTGGCCGCGTGCCCGAAATGGAGAAAAAATACCCTTTTAAAGCTTACAACGCTCAACGGTATATAAAGTCTATCACATCTCGCGAACGGAGCTCGAACGGTTTTAAACAATTGGAAGCAACTCACGTAGAAAATGAACCCAATATTTTTTGTTGTTACCGACCGGCTGCCGACTTCGGACGCAAGGAAAGCAATACAAACACTTGAAACTTGCTCGATGCTATCTTGGATTTCCAATTGAGTCTCCAAGTCCTCCTTCTATAAAATGCTAATAAGCTTACTTATCCGACAAACTACTCTCAGCTTTGTCTTCCAAAGGCGGGATTGTCGGCGTTGCATCTATCAGAAATCTCTGTGTAACAGAATTAAACTCGACTTTGTAATTCCAGAGTCGAATCTCGGCTCCCACTCGGATCTCGCTGCTAATTGTTGAAAAGAGGAAACGTAATAAAAGTGCTAGTCTTTGAAGCAAAGAAGCTGCCCCGGGCGCCTCGGAGGAGCGCATTTTAATAAATTAAAACTGCGCAAAATTCCCATTCCAATATCATTTTATTTTCCCTTTTACGTTCACTCCGCGAATCCCGCTCGCCTTACATTGATTTTATTTTATTTTACAGGCTGGCCATTAACTACCTATATTCTTTCATCTTATTAACAACAGGAATTATCAAAGTAAAGTTAACATTATTGTGTAAATAAATCGCGGTTTTCTATTACTGAAACAAACAGCTTTTCTATAAATTTAATGACATTGTAAAATTGGAGTACAAGATACAGCGTTCACGTTCAATATTAAACTGACCTACAAAGGAGGACCATGTCCTCCATAATGCTTTATTTATTATCATGAGGGTTAAAATGGTTTTGTTTATCTAATTCCAGGTGATGCTGATATCCCTGGAGCTGCTGGCGTGGCGAAGCGGCGCCGCGGCGCTGGCGAACTGTCCGAGCGGCTGCAGCTGCAACGATGACACGCTGGTCGTTGTGTGCCAAGAGAGCCGACTCGACGTCCTCCCTATTGCGCTCAACCCCTCCATCCAGCGACTCATTATCCGAAATAATAAGATCAAGACAATCGACAGCTCTATGCAGTTCTACGCGGAGCTACAGCACCTTGACCTCTCACAGAACCACCTCGTCAACATACCCATCAAAAGCTTCGCGTACCAACGAAAACTTCAGGAGCTGCATTTGAACAGCAACAAAATATCATCCGTGACCAACACAACCTTCCAAGGCTTGAACTCCCTAACAGTTTTGAACCTAAAACGAAACTTTTTAGAAGAGCTAACGAACGGAGTATTCTCAACTTTGCCGAGATTAGAAGAACTTAATCTCGGTCAAAACAGAATATCGAGGATTGAGCCAAGAGCATTCGCCGGATTGTCTGCCTTAAGGATTCTTTATTTAGATGACAATCAACTAAGTTCAGTGCCTACGACTTCCTTTAGTCTTTTGGGAAGTCTTGCAGAGTTACACGTTGGCCTTAATGCGTTTTCCTATTTGCCAGATGACGCTTTCGCAGGCCTTAACAGACTAGCAGTATTAGACTTGAATGGGGCTGGCCTCTCCAATATTAGTGAATATGCATTTAGGGGACTACCGGGTCTCAGGAGCCTTAACCTCTCCGGGAATAGGTTAAGTGTAGTGCCAACACAACAGCTATCTGGTCTCACGAGATTAGAAGAATTGTACATAGGACAAAATGACTTCTTAGTGTTAGAAAGCCACTCATTTAAGGGATTAAAAAATTTGAAGTTGCTGGAGATCATTGGATCACCTCAACTAGAACGAATTGAAAAAGGTGCATTTGAAGATAACATCAATTTAGAAACAGTCACACTTATAAATAACAAGAAACTGGCAATTTTAGAAGAGGCTACTTTACTGGGTTTGCCGAAGTTAAAGCACGTTTCTTTACGAGATAATGCAATAGTGTCATTGAGTGATACTGTATTTGTCGCTAAGGAATTAAAACAACTTGAGTTGAATGACAACCCTATATTTTGTGACTGCCAAATGCTGTGGCTTCAGGTATTGCTTAATGAGAAAAGCAACTTTACCCAAATTCAGTGCTCGGCTCCAGAGCATTTAAAAGAAAAGAGTCTAAAATTATTGACCGCTGACGATTTAGGCTGCGTACTTCACGACACGCGGCAACAGACCATTATTTGCATTGTGGTCGTTGCGTGTGTAGCCACTATTGCCACTTTAGTACTTATATTGTACAGATACCGTAAGAGCATGCAGGAGAAATTGAAAGATTACAAGTGGAATAAGGGACGCAAAAATCTGGAGTACCACAAGCCGATCTCGACCGAGGAGGACTGCATAGTGCGAGGGATCCACCCGTCGCAGTACCCGGCGCCGCCGCAGCACGCGCCCGGCCTCAGGCCGATCCCGTGACGGAACTGTAGCTAGAGCTTTACGCCTCCCCGAGCGTATTCTTCATGTCGGGCGCGCAGGGCTCCGCGCGACGCCCGCAGCGCTCGGGAGGCGGCGGCACTCTGCCCGCCAACGGCTTCACCTACATCGGCGCCGACTCGCGCCACCAGCCGCTCACGCTCAACAACGGAGCCCCAGCGCACCACCTCAACAACGGCTCCCTCCGTTCGCTGCCTGACAAAAAGAACAACCGGAACGGCGTCGTCTGCCACCCGGAGAACTTTCAGAGGAACCTCGACACGCGGTACTCGAGGAAACAAGAGAATGGCTACCTGCGCAACTCGGAGACTATCATCGGATTCCCGAGAAACGACCGGGAATACGGCCGCGAACAAGCGGAGTACAGCGAGCCAGAGTACTCGGTGATACCCGAGAGTGGGTACGGCCGCTCCGCGGAGGACTACCCGCGCTCGTGCGCGCACTCCAACACCTTCAACTGTTGAGGGCTCCAGAGGACTGTTCAATCATTTGTGATCTTGTAATACTAGCAATAAATCTTCATTCCATTAAGTTTTCTATGAACGGACTGTGCGGGACGTAGTGCTCTAGCGGTTAGTGACATTAGTGACTCGGTCGGGTGTACGTAAGACCAGTGAGGACTATCCTATATCGTAATTCGGTTTAAAAGAGTACCTTATTTGTAAATTATAAATTTAAGTAGTGATGGATCTATTTTTCAATGGGTTGTCGGGCATGAAAGTGTGACTTTCATCGGAGATCGTATATGTACAGCTAGTCTCGATAAGGTAGTGCGGGTTGGTGCCCTAGTGGGGGTCGCCCATTATGTACATCTTGAATATGTGATTTGTAATTGATTCTACCCGTGCGGTGGAATTTGTATTTGATTTTGTACAAAAACCATTCCATAAGAAATCTTTTAATGTTTAATATTTTATTTATATGAAATGGATAAATTAAGTGTGCATTAAATAAAGACACCAATATGAATAATATTAGAGATAATGTTGTAAATATATTTATACTATATTGAGAAATTTATAAAATTTAATACGATTCTTGTTCTTCTAAAATTATCATAAAAATTATTTCAGAATTCTAATATGGTACCTATTGTTTACTATTTGACTGATATCCTACTTATGAGATTTCGTACTTCTGTCACTATGATTGTATACTCTACACCTCGTATTGTGTAGGTACTGGAGCACCCGTTGTTTACATATATCGTTCCCGGACACTTTATATGCTCAAATCCTCATATTTTACTTTATAGATGGATATAAATATGTGAAACCTCATGCTTACTTACAATGCGTCGTCGCTTCACAGAAATGTGTCATTACTTTTGTCCAAGAAACAGAAACTTTAAAAAACTTGACAGACATAATATCACATTAATGTATGGATAAGTTTTTGAATTATCTTCCTAACTATTTGTTTTTGTTAAATAATAATTTGTGTTTTCAAGGAACTCCATTATGTTGCTTTATTAGAACAAATGTTTTGTAGAAATAAATAGAAAATATCGAAGTCATGTAAATAAGTTTTGACCAACTGCGAAGTAGGTCATACTTATGTACTTGATGTTAACTTATAACAATATACAACTATGAAGCAATAAAAAGAGTTCAAAATAGCTGGTGCACTGTTGTATTATAAATTATCTTATTTATATTTGAAATCTTAACGATTTTAGGGCATAGCCTATCTACTGTGTACTTTGTAACGTTAGAATTAAAGTTTGTTATAAATACCAACACGTAATATCCAAAATATGCTCCCAAAAATACATAGATATCAAAAACTAAAATTGTAATCTAACGGATATATTTACCTACACTTTGTTATAAATCAATATTGGTTCATCCAAACTGCATAAGTACCTTTTACGTAACATTTTCACATCTAATATTACCTATTTGTAAAAACAGATAGGTACATTGTAGAAGTCACAGAGAGCAATGTCGGATGTAAAGTCGTAATATTTTAAAGCAATAGCAAAACATTTTAACAGTAGTTCACTTGAGTAAGCAGATCAGTACCTACTACACTAATTCCATATACCTACCTACTGAGCCCACTTTCTCTATAAGATATTAATTAAATTTACAGAATTCAAATAATACGTACCTATTATTATTAGCACTTGATTTATTACGTGCTGTAAACACTGATTTGTAAATATGAAAATTAACGAAAAAATATTATAAATTCGTGTTGGTTTTGTAACATTCTTATCAAACAGCAATTTTAAATCTCTTATTTACGTCATCGTCATGCTTGAACTGTCATTTCTCAAATATTTTTGTTATTTTAATCTTCCTACCGTACTTCAAATATTTAGGAAATTAAAATACCTACGCCATTGTAGAGTTTATTCCTTAGATTACCAGTCTTAAAAATGAGATATTTTCGTATGTTTTCCCTTCATTAAATGAACTTATAAGCTTATTTCAAACAAGTTGTAATTACTATGTGCTTAAAACACTGGCCAAACATCTTGTTCAGATGTGTATGTAATTACTTTTTAAATGTAAATGTGTCGTTATGTAGGTACTCTAGTTTTACCGTTTTAACGAAGAATGAATAACGACAAATTAACACGTAAAAAGTATTACAATAATCTGAACACGTTAAAAAATGCTTTAATAGATTTTTATTTGACATTTATCACGATAAGATTGAATAAATTCAAGGACATTTATATCAAAGCTTGCTAATTGAGCATCACGTGCCGTCTAGGTACTTGAAAGTTAATTGTAATCATCTTGTTTGAAATAAACTTGAAAACCATGTAAGGTAGGTTCTACATAACTAAGGACCTACATAATATACCCGATCTTATGGTGGCACTATGTAATTGTAAATATTGAGAAATTAAAGACTAAGCAATGAAGGCATGCATTAGTGCCTACTGAATGCCTAAAATGTATACAAGAAAATGATGAATACATATGAGAAAATGTGATTAGTGTACTCTCACTATATTGTAATAGATCATCGGTCATTTCTGTACTTTATTGTAGTTATAACCTACATACAAACTCGATAAATATAACATACCTCAAATTCGAATTGTGTTTTATTCCTAATTTATCCCCTGTTACACCATCTCTAGGAGACGTCTAAAGATACATTTTCTATTAACTTAATTCGACACATATTTCGTTTTATTACCTATAAACAAAACATCAAATAGTTTGGTAGTTATCTATGTAACACCTACAGTAAGAAACATGTCCTAAACAAAAAAAACACCTTTGCGATATTCGAGACCAGCCAACTGCCACTTCTCTCTGAACCAGCGAGCATTGTCGGTTGAACTTAAGTTCCCTCTCGTATATCTTTATTTCTGGTTTCTCAATCAGAAACCCCTAGCATAGCTCGGTTCATTCATCGTTTAGTGACTTTGAATTTGTGAATCCCACTGTCAGTGTCCCTGCGTATATTAGTACGGGTTGGATGCTTTGATCAGACATAATCATGCTCTTCGGAATCATTAACTTTTAAACCGGGCGTAATATGCCGAATGCCGCTCAGCACAACTGAGTCTTCTTACTCTCTCGAAGTTGTGTCGACCAAGTTGGAAAAGAATGTACCAACCTAATTGCAATAGTGCAAGGCAACACATCCTACAAAAAGGTGTGCTTCTAGCTGTATTATTTGTATCTAATTTTGTTGAAATAATAAAGCATTTTAAAATAAGCGGAATTGGGGCCCTGGTCATCGGTTCGGAGATATAGCTCAGGCTTTCTGCACAAATCTTCAACATGTAGGGTTAATTATTGTAGGTCAAAAGGCATTTTATAAGACGCCCAAACACCCTTATTTCAGAATTTGTGCCGCTTCAAAGAATTAATTACATTATAAATATGTTAAGTAAAACGACAGCCTTATATAAAAAAATGGCATTTCACAAATAATATGAATAAGAAAATCAAACCATAACATTCTCCGTTTACGTTGCTGGCGTCATATATATTTTGATGACTACTAGCGCTACTATGGAGAAATTCAGAACTAAATTTGGATCACTTTGACGACCCATTTGGTGTTGCGGTTGAGAGGTCGGCTGCACCAAGGGTTCCGGGTTCGATCACCGGGCAGTACAAACATTTGTGTGCATGAACATGTCTGTTTGTATTGGTTTGGGTGTTTTCTATGTATAATATGCATTTACAAAAAAAAATGTAAATAAGTATGTTTATCCGTTGTTTGGTACCTTTAATACTGGCTTCACGCTTAACTTGGGGCTAGATGGCGCTGTGTAAATGTGAGTGGATATTTATTTATTTACTTGGCTGAGCCTTCCTGAGTTATTTCGAAAGGGCTATCTTTCAATACTTACCTACGCCAAGTTGTTAAACGTCGAGCGATTTTAGTTCAAACAACTTTCGGCCTAGGCGTACAGTATGCCCTAAAGCTGTCTGGAGTCTACACGTTCTCGATCGATTATCTAAGGTTCTGTAGCGTCACAAATTCTGAAATAAGGGTGTTTGGCCGTCACATAAAATGCTCTATAGACCTACAAAAATTCATCCTAATTCGAAGATTGTCCAGACAGCCAGAGCTACATCCTAGGCATCCAATTGGATGGGTATAAGGGTGTTTGGCCGTCACATAAATGCTCTAGCGACCAAAAATTCGTCCTAATTTGAAAATATATGCAGACATCCTGAGCTACATAAATTTAACCGGATGGTTGCGACATACATCAGCACCAAAATCGATCATATTTGCCTAGACATGTTAGCCCATGTACCATTTAAACATAAAATTTGTATGCTACATTATGTATATGGTATTGTCATTAATTAAAACCAGCGCTGTCGTGTTTCTTAACAACTAGGATTGGTCTTAAAATAAATTATACCCCACAAAACACGGCAGCATACGCTGAGACGGGGTCCTTTTGACATAAATATTAAATTTGTTATATTTTTATACTGTACTTTGTTTTAGTATTTATACATTGTGTTATGTGCGATTGAAATCTTGTATACAGCTGTAGGTTTTTTAATAAGTGTAATATTTATATTTCAATAAATACTTTCTATCTTTCTTTCAATTAAAATAAAAAACAAAATTTGTAATTAATTGTTCATTCATTTATTTATAATTTATGTAACATTCAGTAACATTACAAAATTGGTTCAGCCTTGTGATGGGAGTTGGTAGCCTGTTCCAGCCAACGCAGACATGATTTTGTAAATAAATTAAAAAATTAAATGAAAAATTAGGCGCGCAATATGGAATTTGAGTACTTTCACTTATGCGGATACACTCAGAACTTCTCCTCCTCAAGGCCGTGTTTGAAGAACATCATGATTGGGACAGAAGCTCCGTCAATATCTCTGTACTCACACATGGCAACCATACCATCACAGTCCATGGATTCACCAGTGAAGAACTGGAGTTCCTTAAACCTCCCTAGGATGTCTTTCATTACTTTGTTCATGTTAGTTTTGAATACATCTACTTGGTCAGGTGCCTTCTCTTCCAATTTGGCTACTAATCTGAAATCAATAAAAGCAAATGTTCAGAACTATTGAATACTGACTCCTAAGGGTGACATGTTAATGGGTGTTTTTTCAAGAAGGTTTAATCCTTTGAACGCCAATGACACCTAAAGGCGTCAAATATAAAACATACATTTTCAGGCATTCAAGGATTGAGGTCTGCTGGAACAATTTCCAGGAGGGCTACCATTGTAGGACCATAACTAAGTCAATCTCTATTACCATAGTAAAATTTTACAAGATCCATGGGAGGTCATGGTTTGAAACACCTGAGATGTTGGGGTAGGTTCAGGTTTAATCAACTTCAGCTCATTATATATCCCAAGGGGGGTTTAGGCCTTAATGGTCCCCGTGGGCACAGTGCAGATTGGCCGACTTCACACACAACCTTCGAATCTCTTTATAGGCATGCGCAGGTTACCTCACATTTTCCTTCACTGTAAGAGCATCAGATATACATGAAAACACATTGGTATGTGGGTGGGATTTGAAACTGCACCCTCCAGATCAGAGGGCAACCAGTCCAGACACAATGTGCCATGCTCTTGATAAAAATACTTTGTATCATCTTAGGAATTACAAACATTAGATATCATCATTATCAGCCTATAACATCCAAATGCAGAGAATAGGCCTTCCCACACAGCATAGCAATAGGTAGATTGATTGAACTGTAACATTTTTGCATTGAGGTGGGTGTTAAGTAGTCCAAAAGACAGGACCAAAGGCTATAATGGCTTCCAAAGCAGAGCTGCCATCCTTTAACTAGAAGTATGCTAACCCTCAAATGGTCAATTTTGTGTTATAAATGCCTTTGCATTCACTCCTAATACAGTTTTAAATGCTCTATCTTTCTGTCTTATCAACATCATATGGCTTTTAGTATAAGAAATATTAAAACATAAAACTGTTAAGTGTCAACTACTTCAACAAATTTGGAACTTAAAACTGTCCATTCCAGACTTCTTAGCTGAAAAGCATACAAGTAAGTGATTTTATACAATAATGTTCAGCATATTTCTATGCAGGGTAAATTATATAGCAAAATTAATCTAAGCTGAGGTCTTCATAAATTTAACCAGAAATATCTTATGCGGTTATCAATTGTAATATTTAGCAATGTGGTTATAAAAAAATTAAAATAAAGTATAAATAAGTGATTAGTAAGTAGGCACCATTAAGAATTTGCAATTATCATATTACAACAAAGTGTTGATTGAATTGTTATCTCTTAAATGAACATACATTATGTAAATGCATGTCTTTCGACAAGAGTTATTCAATATTGCATCAATAGCTCCATAGGCAGGTATTTTTTACCAACCTTTGGTATTAGATGATGCAATTACCTATTTGTTTTTACCACTCCATTGGAGTATACCATGAGATCAAAAACGCCCAAGCAGCAGATAACAGATGTGTTGGTGCGATGACATGAAGAGAGTTGCTAGGAAAAATAAGGGATGTAGCCCAAAACCAGGATAAATGGTATAATATGAAGGAAACCTACACCTTACAGATAGAATAAGGGCTGAGAGAAGATTAACACATACAAAGTAAGAGTATTACTTAAATTGTTAGAAAATAATGTGTCAGCAGAAATAGCAATTTTTTTGTGCAAAATGACTACTTGTCATTTTATTGCACTTCCCTATTGATTTTTCAATAGGGAAGTGCATTTTTTGTGGAATCAAGATTGCTGCATGATTCAGAATATTGCATATACTGACAAAATCATTTAAACACTGTTTTGGGTTGGCTAATCAAATTTTTAAATTGTGTATAATTTATTACTTCTTCTATAGTTGTACCCCATATTAATCAATGTATAAAACATATCAACATACAAATAAACCAATCAAGAACAAAATACAGTTGTAACAAGATCAACCATGACATTGACTTATCAATCTTTTATAAACAAAGATAAGATTGATTTTATTGCCCATAAATATTGACCGACAACAAGATTTTCAGTGATCAACGCCAAAAATAGGAAAAGATTGATGTCATGCTATTGATGTGGCAGTTCAAAGACATGGGATTGTCTGTAATATAAACAAAATTTAACTTAGAAATGTTTTTAGATTACATTCATAGATACACAAGTTCACTCACTTTTTCATGTAGTCTTTGAGGTATAATGTGTAAGATTTCTTGTCACCGAAGGCATATGTTTCCACTAGCCTGTGGTTTAACACAATGTCTACACCACTTTCGACGTTGCTGTCGGTTCCTTCATCAGCCTCTTCAGCGGACGGGTTGAAACCGTCGAGTTTGATATCATCCTGGTGTCTCGTCACTAGTTTACCGGTGACTTCATAGATTACCTCGTCAACCAGTTTCATTTTGTAAGTGTCCGAGAACATCTCGTCACCTGAAAACGATGAAACAAAGAAGTTATTATTTGATTCACACGACATTTACAAGACATTATGTAGAATAAAAAGTTGATGTGGCACTATATTAGCGTAAAACTGATGAGACATCATCGCACCCTTGAAACGTCAAAAACACTGTTATCTATCATGCACATAATTAAGAAATCTTCTTAAAAGCTTCAACTGCATATCACAATATATGTAATTACCAGTAATAATATCTTTATAGATCCTCATATTGTTGGATTAGAGGCGATTAAAAATAATAAAAACCGAAACTACGGCCTTTCGCCCCAAGAACTAAACCGGAAAGAGATTTTTTTTAGAAAAAAAATAACATGTCAATTTGCCAGTTTCGTTACAGCAAAGTGATTTTTATTTGAATTCACAAAGTAGTGATTATATTTTAATAAATGTAATGAGAAATTTTAAATGTGAAATGTATGTACTAAGACGACAAATAAATATGAGTTTTCTTTATCACGTTTTATGCTTAGCACAATTACGGTCCTTTTTAAAACTTTCCTTTGGTTTCCAAATCTATTTCTATAATAACATCATAAGAGTTTTTATGGTTCTGTATGGTCAGTTACCTGTAAAAATAACTAGGTCAGTTTATATTATGATCTATACAAGTTTGTTAGGAAAATCAAAACGCTAAATAAAAAAAATATTTTTTGACATTTAAATTGCAAGACATATCTTGGCAACGGAAGTAGATGGCGTTTTCTTCTAATGGAAGATGGAAGTCTTTCTCTATAATTCATCAGTTTGTAGATTATGTGGAGAAGAAAATGATAACGGTACATTACTTTATTCCAGTGAAGAAAATAGTCAAAACTTGAGTGATCTGATAAATGCGTATTTGCCTCTGAAGGTAAAGATGTGTTTTTTGCGTAATTGTTTTGACTTCAAGACGAAATCATCATGGCCGATCATCGGAACCATAATATCATTTTCGTAACTTATTGCTGTTTAAAATTTCATAAATGGTTTAAAATTACACATAAATAATTCTTTAAATAATTTGTGGTTTTATACAGAACAATCATAAGTGTTCAGGTAACCAAAGAGCGTTAGATTTTTATTAAATAACACCTGTCAATAACTAAAAAAATACTTAGAGGCGCCTTATTTGATTGTGTAACTTAGCTCAAAAGTTATAATATAATATAAAGATTTATTAGGTTAACTTATTATTAATGCAAAGATTGACTATTACTTGTAATCTTTAAAAACAGTAATAAGTCATTCCTCTGATTCTGAATTCTGTATTCATAAAGTAAATAAACTAACTTTTTTTAAACTATTTACACTACCCAATGGTTATGGTATTATCCTCATACTAGTGCATTAAATTATCTATTAACAAAAAACAGGTCAAAGGCATATTCACTATGTAGTAAATATTTTTAAAAAATACCAAAAAATATGAAAAACAAAACAAATTCGTAATATAATAATGCTTCAGGTTACAGACGATGGGCAGTTACCACGCACTATTTGTCCTGGATGTACTATACAACTTGAAGCCACAGTAGAATTTTTGAACCTTGTCATTAAAGGCCAGGTAAGCCATTCCAATACTAAGATACATCTTAAGTTAGTAATTCTATCATGATCTGTAAAAAATGTTGCTAGTTGTTTTTGCTGTAAGTTTAACAACAATATTTTTTCCTGATTAAAGATAACACATGATATATATTTCTTTTTATAAATCATGTTATAATCAACCGAACTTGCTCATACATCTTGGCCACAGAATTATAGATATAATGACAAAAAATTTTGATTCTTCATTCATTGTCTGAACTACAAGGCAGTGGAATGACCTTTGTTCACCGATACATACAATTTAGGGATAATCAAGGCAAGTGTTAATATGTATTATTTGAGTTTGGGTGATACACCTTAGGCTGCATTGTCACATTCCATCAGGTGAGGTACAATAAAATAAAATTTAATGGATCTTCCTATTTAGAACAAAATATACCATTATTAACAAAATATATAATCCTGGAGGCAAGATTTTGAACAAAATTTTTTGTTGGATAATTATTATTATATGAGATAATGATTTGATCGTCGTAGCTGCGTTGGACAGACATTTCAACACCTCGAAATAGTCCACAAAATGCCATACACCGCAATTGGTTACACTCTTTGGTCGTCTATACGTAGCTGTAACTGCCGAACAGCATGGAGGGGTCCAAGGATTTCTAGCCTATTCAAGACCTCCATTCAAGCTTGCTCCAGTGGTTTAAATTCAACTAGTCTCATGGCGAGACTGTTCGTCACAACCATGGCCCACAATTTGTAGACAAGGCTAAGAACGCTATTTTGGTATATAATTCTTTGTTATATTTTTAATGTTGTTTAACGCGCCCTTATACCGTACCATATAGATCTTTAGCTATCGCAATTGTATGCATCACTCGTTCAGTTAGACGAACATATTCAATGTAAAATGTCTATNTCGTCAACCAGTTTCATTTGTAAGTGTCCGAGAACATCTCGTCACCTGAAAACGATGAAACAAAGAAGTTATTATTTGATTCACACGACATTTACAAGACATTATGTAGAATAAAAAGTTGATGTGGCACTATATTAGCGTAAAACTGATGAGACATCATCGCACCCTTGAAACGTCAAAAACACTGTTATCTATCATGCACATAATTAAGAAATCTTCTTAAAAGCTTCAACTGCATATCACAATATATGTAATTACCAGTAATAATATCTTTATAGATCCTCATATTGTTGGATTAGAGGCGATTAAAAATAATAAAAACCGAAACTACGGCCTTTCGCCCCAAGAACTAAACCGGAAAGAGATTTTTTTTAGAAAAAAAATAACATGTCAATTTGCCAGTTTCGTTACAGCAAAGTGATTTTTATTTGAATTCACAAAGTAGTGATTATATTTTAATAAATGTAATGAGAAATTTTAAATGTGAAATGTATGTACTAAGACGACAAATAAATATGAGTTTTCTTTATCACGTTTTATGCTTAGCACAATTACGGTCCTTTTTAAAACTTTCCTTTGGTTTCCAAATCTATTTCTATAATAACATCATAAGAGTTTTTATGGTTCTGTATGGTCAGTTACCTGTAAAAATAACTAGGTCAGTTTATATTATGATCTATACAAGTTTGTTAGGAAAATCAAAACGCTAAATAAAAAAAATATTTTTTGACATTTAAATTGCAAGACATATCTTGGCAACGGAAGTAGATGGCGTTTTCTTCTAATGGAAGATGGAAGTCTTTCTCTATAATTCATCAGTTTGTAGATTATGTGGAGAAGAAAATGATAACGGTACATTACTTTATTCCAGTGAAGAAAATAGTCAAAACTTGAGTGATCTGATAAATGCGTATTTGCCTCTGAAGGTAAAGATGTGTTTTTTGCGTAATTGTTTTGACTTCAAGACGAAATCATCATGGCCGATCATCGGAACCATAATATCATTTTCGTAACTTATTGCTTTTAAAATTTCATAAATGGTTTAAAATTACACATAAATAATTCTTTAAATAATTTGTGGTTTTATACAGAACAATCATAAGTGTTCAGGTAACCAAAGAGCGTTAGATTTTTATTAAATAACACCTGTCAATAACTAAAAAAATACTTAGAGGCGCCTTATTTGATTGTGTAACTTAGCTCAAAAGTTATAATATAATATAAAGATTTATTAGGTTAACTTATTATTAATGCAAAGATTGACTATTACTTGTAATCTTTAAAAACAGTAATAAGTCATTCCTCTGATTCTGAATTCTGTATTCATAAAGTAAATAAACTAACTTTTTTTAAACTATTTACACTATCCAATGGTTATGGTATTATCCTCATACTAGTGCATTAAATTATCTATTAACAAAAAACAGGTCAAAGGCATATTCACTATGTAGTAAATATTTTTAAAAAATACCAAAAAATATGAAAAACAAAACAAATTCGTAATATAATAATGCTTCAGGTTACAGACGATGGGCAGTTACCACGCACTATTTGTCCTGGATGTACTATACAACTTGAAGCCACAGTAGAATTTTTGAACCTTGTCATTAAAGGCCAGGTAAGCCATTCCAATACTAAGATACATCTTAAGTTAGTAATTCTATCATGATCTGTAAAAAATGTTGCTAGTTGTTTTTGCTGTAAGTTTAACAAACAATATTTTTTCCCTGATTAAAGATAACACATAATATATATTTCTTTTTATAAATCATGTTATAATCAACCGAACTTGCTCATACATCTTGGCCACAGAATTATAGATGTAATGACAAAAAACAGTTCAGACAATGAATGAAGAACCAAAAGTTCTTCATTCATTGTCTGAACTGCAAGGCAGTGGAATGACCTTTGTTCACCGATACATACAATTTAGGGATAATCAAGGCAAGTGTTAATATGTATTATTTGAGTTTGGGTGATATACCTTATTTAGAAGTACTCTTCCTATTTAGAACAAAATATACCATTATTAACAAAATATATAATCCTTTTTATTATCTTCCTAGATTTTGAACAAAATTTTTTGTTGGATAATTATTATTATATGAGATAATGATTTGCATGATCGTTGTAGCTGCGTTGGACAGACATTTCAACACCTCGAAATAGTCCACAAAATGCCATACACCGCAATTGGTTACACTCTTTGGTCGTCTATACGTAGCTGTAACTGCCGAACATCATGGAGGGGTCCAAGGATTTCTAGCCTATTCAAGACCTCCATTCAAGCTTGCTCCAGTGGTTTAAATTCAACTAGTCTCATGGCGAGACTGTTCGTCACAACCCTGGCCCACAATTTGTAGACAAGGCTAAGAATGCTATTGGTATATAATTCTTCAAGGGAGTTTTGTCACCTCAAGAATAAAACGACTTATTCAAGATAAATGTAATGTAGCACCCGAATTACAATTTCACATTATTCAGGATCGGTTATTCGGATTTGTTTTTGGAATCCGGATTGCATTCAGCCTGTATAGTCCTATGGCCCAAATTTAGTATAAAGATGTTATTATTTTGAAAAAACGTCATATGATTTTCGTATTGGTATTATAGGAACAAAGTAGCATTGGAATTCAGGGCTGTATTCAAAGTTTTAGAATGGAATTCAATATTGCTTTGCTATGTAAAAAAATAGTTTCTATTAAAAGTTGTGACGAAAATTTTTTTCTGGTAAATTTAAGAAATACTATTACTAACATTTGAAAATTTCCAGAAAGTGATCCGTGATTTATATCAGCAAGAGAAAGAGTACAGAAACAATCTTTCCAACAATACCTCAAAGGAAGAAGATGTCATTACTGAGAACGATGTTTATGAAAGTAAGAGTTCATACAATGTGTATCCATGTAGCCAATAATGACCTACTGCTAGACAGGCCTTTGCCTGCTGAAATTTTCTGCAGCATGAATATTATAATGTCACTCGGCACAGCCCTTTGCTCCGAGAATGAATATTGAGCATAGCTATATTTACCTACTCAATGGATGTTTTTGCCCCTGAACAATACTTTTGTTTTGCATAATATTAACCATAAACAATATTTCTTTGTTTAATACAGTTTATGGGCTAGCTGTTCCTTTTTGTAGTAGCAGTCTGCATCCATACCCCGATTTGTACATCCACTTACCTTTATAAGCTTTATGTTCCCATTGACATTGCTCAACTGGAAGACTGCCGTCCGAACCAGTGGTAGCTTCAGTTGACATTCATAAGTGTTCTGTAAGGTCCTAAACTGAATAAACACTTTATTTTCATTCATTTTCAACAGTCACAAATGATGGGCTATACCAAACGGAGCACCCTGTGGCGTTGCAAGCGGCAGGGTTGGAGAAACCCAAACGTAAGCGCGGCCGGCCGCCGAAGCAATCGAAGTCAAATGTGGAGGCAGTACAGCGGGTCGCGACGAAGGGACAGGGCACGCAGATATTGGACGTCTCTGAGGAACCTAGCGGGAAAAGACGGAGAAAGACCCCAACCAGGTTTAAGGAAGCAGTGCAGGTTAGTTACGTGTAAGGTCGGGACGTGGTTAGAATCAAAACATCACGAGTGTTGAAATAATATTGTTTTATTGAATAAGATAATTGATTATACCGGATATTTTTTTTTTGACCGGAGAATGATATGGCATACTTATTAAGTGTACAATGCATCTAGGTAGGTTTTCTTTTTAATTTACGTTTTATTTACACAAAAAAATAAATTTCTATAACAATAAATATGCGTGGCCACCCTACTGCGAGTCGTCAAATTAGTGCCCACATATATATGCACCTATTTGGGCACTAATCACAAATAACATAAATACTAAGTTTCGTTTTCTCTTATTGTTCCAAGGGTAAAGAGCTCGAGCGAATATTTATTGAAGTAGGTGTAACGGATGGGAACAGTGACAATGAAGCGAAGCCGGAAGTCAAGCCAGAGGTAAAGCCACCACCGCCACCACCCAAAGAGCCCGAGATTATTGGTCACATGGAGAACTCGGGCGAGCTGGTCGTGGTCGTCAAAGGAAAAGGGCGTGGCAGACCTAAAGGTAAGACATAATACTGAACTCAACATTCTGACTAGGTGGTAGACTCGATACTGAGACGTCTAGGTAGGTAGATACTAGCTAGTATATCTAGCATCTAGGTATCTAGTAAGTATAATACATTAAGAATAACATTAGCACCCCTAATGGGCAGGCTCATGAAACCTTGACCCTGACTTTCAAGGTTGAACCAAAGTTAGTACCCACTTTTAAATACCATGTTATACAGAGTGAACTTTAAATCATTGGCATCCATTCGACCTATTATTATACTCATATTAAGGAATGTTTTATGGAAATTCTATGTACGTTATCCGACGCTCTTACGGTGAAGGAAAACATCGTGAGGAACCTACGCACGCCTGCGAAGAAATTCAAAGGTTGTACGTGAAGTCAGGCCAATCCGCACTGCGCCGCGTGGACGACTAAGGCCTAATCACCCTATACGGGTAGGCTCGTGCCCCTCGGTGGGGACGTTTAATGAGCTGATGATGATAATGATGATTCGTAAACATGATTTTAAAGGGTTAAAAATTTGATTGTTGTATGCACTTTGAAACACGAGTGGGTTCCTATTTCACAGAAATTCCA
This sequence comes from Leucinodes orbonalis, assembly GCA_019425675.1. Taxonomy (NCBI): domain Eukaryota; kingdom Metazoa; phylum Arthropoda; class Insecta; order Lepidoptera; family Crambidae; genus Leucinodes; species Leucinodes orbonalis. The sequence continues at coordinate 58,230 of PQWD01004451.1, forward strand.
ATGTTCTTAATATCATCTTATTGTTGAAGGTCGCATGCGTCCGATACGTCAGGAGTGCGCGATATGCGGCATGGAGTTCTCGTGCATAGGGCGGTACATGTCGCACGTGGCCCAGCACGGACGGGTGTTGTACCGCTGCGCCGAGTGCCTCGACACCTTCGCCACGCGCCTCGCCTTCACGGCGCACCAGCGGGACCGCCGCCACCACGGACAGCACGTCATACCGTGCGACACACACGTGAGACCCTCGCTCTACACACGCACGCACACACAGGCTCGCCTTCACGGCGCACCAGCGGACCGCCGCCACCACGGACAGCACGTCATACCGTGCGACACACACGTGAGACCCTCGCTCTACACACGCACGCACACACACAGGCTCGCCTTCACGGCGCACCAGCGGGACCGCCGCCACCACGGACAGCACGTCATACCGTGCGACACACACGTGAGACCCTCGCTCTACACACGCACGCACACACACAGGCTCGCCTTCACGGCGCACCAGCGGGACGCCGCCACCACGGACAGCACGTCATACCGTGCGACACACACGTGAGACCCTCGCTCTACACACGCACGCACACACACAGGCTCGCCTTCACGGCGCACCAGCGGGACCGCCGCCACCACGGACAGCACGTCATACCGTGCGACACACACGTGAGACCCTCGCTCTACACACGCACGCACACACACAGGCTCGCCTTCACGGCGCACCAGCGGGACCGCCGCCACCACGGACAGCACGTCATACCGTGCGACACACACGTGAGACCCTCGCTCTACACACGCACGCACACACACAGGCTCGCATGCGCAAACACATACGTACACACACACGCACACGATAAGGGATCATGCGTATGCGACACACTGCACACACAGACACACCGTGGAACGCACGCCACAGACACGTCGTACACCATGCTATGCGGCACCTGACATGTTACCCGTGCAAATGCGTTACGTTTACTAGGTATATATATACACTCGCATTCATACATCAGCCATAGAGGCCCGTGCATATATTGCGAGTACTGTTTACACACGCGATAGCTTACACACATGCATATACATACGATTTTAATTGCTTAGTTCTTTGCAAAAATATCCCATCGATTAACCCTTTTATCGCCGATGTTGCAAATATTCAACAGAAAATTGGATTCCGGCAGTTAGTACATTAATCCCCAATCAAAATAATCTAAAACAGTGAATTTTAAGAATTTGGAAAACAATTTCCACAAAATAGCTGCAGTTTTCTTTTGATGTAATTTTACTGTATAAGTTTAGTTACATTTATACAGTAAAATTACATTCATACATCTTAAAACATTTCTCTTCACGGATAAGTCCGCCTTTACACTTGTGTCTTGTTTTATCTTCGTTTTGACCTTTTATGTGTCATAAACGTTTGTTTATATTTATTCAGCAGCAAAAACAAGATACGCCAGTAGTGCCAAAGCAAGAAGTGCAGGCACCCAGCGAGAACGCGTGTCAAAGTCTTCCATCTCTCGACCCCGTGCCGGTTGACCCGTTAGCTGAAGTACCTGAGGTCAACGTGGGTTCGAACCCCGGACCCGCATCTGACGTCCAAGATCAGGATGTACAAAATGGCGATGCTAAGAATGGTGAGTTAGACGGTATTTGGATACTTAAAGCACAAAGTAAAGATCCTAGTTAGTTCGCGTCCTAAAGGGCTACCGTCTTTTGACTCTACGTCTGTCGGGCCGATAGTCCGCTAAGTCTTAGCAAAAAAGATAAGGCGAGCGGGTCAGTAAACAATCAATATTTCTTAAATCCTTCTTATTTTTTTGTATTTTTATGTTAATCCTTTATAAAATACACTGCCTAAGTGGTACTAATGATATTTTATCGCTATTTAGGTCAATGAGAGGTGGCCACTAATGGAACAGAAATTAATGAATTTTCCCAGCTTTGGCCACATGACTGGCCAAAAGTGGTGCACATAGAACTCCACTTTTGGCCATTTAGTTTTTATCGTGATTTTTCAACTTAATGCCTTAGCTATTTTGGTATAAGTAATCTATTCATTCTCAGAGTTACGATTATAATGCCTCCATCGAAACCAAACACTAAAAAAATTGGTGTCGTGAAAAGAAAATTGTTGCAGTACTCACCGCATAAAATAACATTAGCGTTGAACGCAATAAAGAATGGGATACCCGTTGCCCCGGCTAGAAGAGATTTTAACGTACCTCGAACGATTTTCGAATAAACTTTTTAATAATTTGAATAATCTTCTTTTTTTTTTTGATGAATTTTGATGGCCAGAACTGGCACATGACTGTGGCTAAAAATGGGGTAAATCTGGCCAAAAATGGCACAAATGCCCATTTTTTATTCTTTTCTTCACGATTATTTTTCCATTAAATAATTATGAAGAAAGGCTAGATTCATACATATTTAATCACTATTTACAAGAAATATTTCCGTGATAACAAATACTGTAAAATGATAATAGCCTCAAAGTCGTCAAAATTCTTAAAATGGCCAAAACCGGGTCACCTACCCTACCCGAGGTCGTGGGATTGATATATATATGAAGTAATGCTCAAATGTTTAAAACGGTTAGTCAATAACTTTTTTTTGCTAACCGAATCCGTTCTAAAATAATGCATCATTTGCGAAGGTGTTTTCATAAACATGATATTAATCCTTAGCAAAAAAAATATAGTATTCATGACAAGTATTTAATTTAAAACAAAAATAACCCTTTATATCATTTGGTTTAAATAATATCTTAAGATGTATCGCAGTTTTAATTCACTTTATAAACGAAGTAGCGGCTGAAAGTTAGCGTTAGTTCAAAGTAACTATTTCACGCAAACGAAGACGCGTGCAAAAGCTAATTTTATTATACAGGGTGAAATCGAGGACATTCTTTTTTTTAATAAGAAACGACGAGTAGGTCGTTATTAAAGTACTTCCCGTAAATATGAGGTAAATAAATCGATACAAAACCATATATTCGGTTAAAATGAGTAACCTTCTTTTTTTAAGTCGGTTAGAAAGGTATTCAATTTTTAAAATATTTTCAGGTGTTGCAATAGATGGAGAAACTGAAAAGACTGAGGAGGACGATAAGACAAAAAAAGGAAAGCCAAAAATTAAGTGCAACCACTGCGATAAATTATTCAGCAATAAACAAAGCAAATCTTTACATATTAAGGTAAAATCAACTTTATCAATCAAAATATGTTTTATTTTTTTATTTTTAACACACATTTTTATTCCGTCATGAGCTTCACCTGTCACGGCAAATCTTCATAATTTATAATAAAAGTAATGACATTATTTTGTAACTAGTTTATTGTTGTGTAGTAAAATTATTTGTTGTTAACTTGATTGTGAATTTTATAAATAAATACAGTATTTTTTAAAAGTGGTCACGTAATAGTGGTGTATTATTTTGATTAGGCTGTGCACCTGGGCGAGCGTCCGTACGCGTGCGGCGAGTGCGGCGCCGCGTTCGCGTACCCGCGCTCGCTGTCGCTGCACGCGCTGTCGCACCGCCGCCAGCGCGCGCCCGCCAGCGGCTACGCCTGCGACCTCTGCGGCAAGGTATGTACCCGGCGCGGCGGTCGCGTACCCGCGCTCGCTGTCGCTGCACGCGCTGTCGCACCGCCGCCAGCGCGCGCGCCAGCGGCTACGCCTGCGACCTCTGCGGCAAGGTATGTACCGGCGCGCGGTCGCGTACCCGCGCTCGCTGTCGCTGCACGCGCTGTCGCACCGCCGCCAGCGCGCGCCCGCCAGCGCTACGCCTGCGACCTCTGGCAAGGTATGTCCCGGCGCGGCGGTCGCGTACCCGCGCTCGCTGTCGCTGCACGCGCTGTCGCACCGCCGCCAGCGCGCGCCCGCCAGCGGCTACGCCTGCGACCTCTGCGGCAAGGTATGTACCCGGCGCGGCGGTCGCGTACCCGCGCTCGCTGTCGCTGCACGCGCTGTCGCACCGCCGCCAGCGCGCGCCCGCCAGCGGCTACGCCTGCGACCTCTGCGGCAAGGTATGTACCCGGCGCGGCGGTCGCGTACCGCGCTCGCTGTCGCTGCACGCGCTGTCGCACCGCCGCCAGCGCGCGCCCGCCAGCGGCTACGCCTGCGACCTCTGCGGCAAGGTATGTACCCGGCGCGGCGGTCGCGTACCCGCGCTCGCTGTCGCTGCACGCGCTGTCGCACCGCCGCCAGCGCGCGCCGCCAGCGGCTACGCCTGCGACCTCTGCGGCAAGGTATGTACCCGGCGCGCGGTCGCGTACCCGCGCTCGCTGTCGCTGCACGCGCTGTCGCACCGCCGCCAGCGCGCGCCCGCCAGCGGCTACGCCTGCGACCTCTGCGGCAAGGTATGTACCCGGCGCGGCGGTCGATTTGATTTGCAAAAATATCGCAGCCAAATGGTAAAAAACGCTCGGAATCCTTATAGATTCGTCAAGTCTGTCTGTCTGTCCATCCGTATGTCACATCCTTTTTTCTCCGAAACTATAAGCGCTACACTATTCAAACTTTGTAAGTATGTATATGTATTCTGTGAACCGCTACAACGTTTTGACAAGAAACTTAAAAAATATATATTTTTAGTTTCCCCATGCATTGAAATGAAACTCTTTTTTTCCAAAGTGGTTTCCAAAATTTTTAACGGTTTAAATATATTTGATTTTTGTATCAATAGATTTGCCTTATATTTGAGCATGTACTTTGAATCACGAGTAGATTCTTATTTTTATAAATTTTCAATGTTCTTAATATATCCCTTGTTTATTTGTTTTTTCGTCTTAGTTATTTTCAGAAGATAATGAGGCTGAATGATGAATGATTGCATGAAGTTATTCAACTTTCACGCAATGCACTAATGCAAAATTTGTTCGAAAATATGTTTTGTATCGCAGGTGCTCAACCACCCGTCGTCGGTGGTGTACCACAAAGAAGCGGAGCACGCCAACCAGCGGTACGTGTGCAACAAGTGCGGCAAGTCGTTCAAGCACAAGCAGCTGCTGCAGCGACATCAGTTGGTTCACTCGCAAGTGCGGCCGTTCAACTGCAAGGTAACGTATATTAAAACATAATACTTTCGCTGTTTTAAATTGGCAATTTAAAGATATTATGTTTGATAACATTTTTCACAAGAACCATCTTTCATTTTAAGCTTTTTTTCAAAGCATCAAAACTCATATTTTTAGTTTAGTATTTTAATTGTTTTTTTATTATATTTTTGTATATTTTTTGACGTTCATAAGTTCTTTTTTAAGCCTAATTTGAAATAAAAGGTTTTGACTTTGAGTTTCATTTATTTATTATTTAGAAAGGTACGCTAACAGTGCATATATTTACATTTTCATCATGTACAGGTTGTATTAGATCTGATATATACACCTATTAAAAGCATACACAGCATTATCGATAAAAATTTAAACTTATTTGACAAAATTGAGACAACACAAAATTATGAGCAGATAAACTAGATTTTACAATGCAATTATAACAATACTAAATAAGGAGAGGAGCAAGATATCACAAAGGAAAGATACCACAAATGTACATAAAAACGCTTAACTCTCCTGGATGGCGAGTAACTTAAACTTAAATCTTGGCAGCGTATTGATTGATTTTAAATTAAGAAAGAAAATAAATAGATTTTTAAAGCAACAACAAATAAACACCTTATATTTTTTTTATTTCTGTCTGTATGATCTGGTGAACCTCTGCAACGGCTAGATCCATTTTGCCTCTGCTTTTACTGTGAGATAGCTAATGAAATTGGGAGTAACTAAGTTTCCTTTTATTTTCAAACGGACCTAGTGGCGCGCTTCTATGCCATTCCTTCTCTAATCGCGAATCATCATCTTGGGCAACTTCCACTTATGCCTTAATAATATTAAATATATAAAGTTAGGCAGGGTCATGATTTTCCTAAAATGTGCCCAACTTTTAAAAGGTGCGAGTCACATAAGATCTTCTAGATCGAGGTGACTACAGGCCTGAATAGCTCACCTATAAACAACGTTACATTCATTTTGTGTTCTAACATAGTATCGGCATTTCCCACAGACATGTAACGCGTCATTCAAAACCAAAGCGAACCTGATCAACCATCAGTTGCTGCATTCTGGAGTGAAGAAATTCACATGTGAAATTTGCAAGCACAAGTTCGCGCACAAGACAAGTCTAACGCTGCATATGCGGTGGCACACTGGTAAGTTATTATAATTGCTTTACGTATCTTCAATATGTTAATTCTTAGTTCAGATTCACTTCACTTTAAAAAAGAGGTTAATGTTGAGCACAATTGTTCTTAATTTTCGTATAAAGATTAGAAATATTATAATTACGTCACCTGGGTCTTGTTAGAAACCAGCGCTCCCGTGATAAGACTCATTTTATCACGGCAGCTTATGCTGATGCTGGGCCCATTTGACCACATCTTTGTAAATATTTTTCCATGTTCAAGACCTTTTTTCCTTTTTGTTATACGTAATGTCTTAAAGATGTGAACCGTAAATTTAAAACACTTGTTGAGAGACAACTTACTGTCTTTTGGCCAATTAATCACCGCATCAATGTCATCTCGTATTAATTTGCTTGTAGATATAATAGGCCGAGTATTTATTGGTTGGTTAGTCATAACCTAGTGTGTTTTTTTTTAAGTATTTTTTATCATTAAATATCGGCGCTTAAAAGGGAACTGCTGTAACCCCCACACAAGTTGTATGGGGGTTACAGCAGTTTCGCTTTTTCAACGTCGATATGTATGAGTCAAATGGAAAACATTAGAGGATGCTTATGTCCAGCAGTGGACGTCCAAAGTCTAAAATGATGATTGAACAACCCCCGTCGGGTATATTGTAGGCCAACTTCGAGGGTGTACGGGAGTAAAATGAAATACTCTTATGTACACAGCGGTTTGTTGTTACTGCCAGAGAGACAACGATACATCATTTAGACAATATATATATCTGGTTCCACGAAACACAATGCAACATATAATACCGTACAACGCCATCTATTAGCTCAATTAGGAAAGCCATCATCAGCTCATTAAACGTCCCCACCGAGGGGCACGAGCCTATCTGTATAGGGTGATTAGGCCTTAGTCGTCCACGCGGGCCCAGTGCGGATTGGTTGACTTCACACACAACCTTCGAATCTCTTCACAGGCGTGCATGAAGGTTCGCTCACGATGTTCTCCTTCACCGTATGAGCGTCGGATAACGTACATATATTTTCGAAAATTCGTAAATACATTGGTACGTGTCAGGATTTGAACCTCAGCCCTCCCGGTAGGAAGGTGACAGTCCACACCGCTGTGCCACCGACGCTCATGCTACGAACGACGAATTAGGAAAGTATTCAAATTCAAATCATAAATAGAACAAATGGAACGTACATACAATGATTACAGCGAAATAACTTAAGTACGTGTGTAATGTTGTAAAATATGTTGAAGTAAAGTATGTTGATGGTCTTCTATGTGGAATAAGAGATTGGTTGTTGAAATTATGAGTTTATTGAACTTCACAATTATTAATGTTAATGACTGCACGATTGCAACCGTTTTTATGTACATACAAAGTTATATTGCGCAATTAGTCTACGTCTAAAGTAGGTTGCTAACCAGGCATAAAATGTAGGTTTTTAACCGTACATCGTGTGTGTGTGTGGTCAGGCCAGAAGCCGTACTCGTGCGGCAAGTGCGGCAAGAGCTTCAGCCAGAAGGGCAACCTGTCGGAGCACGAGCGCATCCACACGGGCGAGCGGCCGTACGCGTGCGCGCTGTGCCCGCGCCGCTTCACCACCTCCTCGCAGCACCGCCTGCACGCGCGCCGCCACCAGCCCCACCCACACCCCTACACCTGCACCGCCTGCGGGAAACGGTACATACCACACATTCCCAATACAGGAGATGGGGCGAGCCGCGTTTTTAAGTGCGACAAATGTAAGCTCAACGAGCATACACTGGCTGCCAGTTTACGCTCTGTGAGACGAGTCAAGACGCACGAATATTAGAAGAAATTACCGTTTTATCCCAAAATGCCATCCTGTGCAATTGTGACATGCCATAATCGCAAGGAATCAGTAAATTTACCAAGAAATATAATAACTTTTCACAGGTATGAACCGAAAAGAAATGCCGACACTGGGACTGCCTATAAACTTGGCGGCTTGTCCAGTCTAATTGTATATTCGGATGTCTGTGGTACATACACATTGCTGGGTATCATAAGCACCCGAACTACACGACACATGCTTATACTGACACACTATACAAGAGAATACGTCGACTAGATGTGTACGATCAGCATTTTAAAATAAATATCCACTGACATTCACAACACAAAACATGTTTATTCTTTCGTACTTTGCAAGAGAATCCGTCGACTAGATGTGTACGATCAGTGATTTAAAATAAATATCCATGACATTCACACAGCGCCATCTAGCCCGAGTTAAACGTGAAGCCTGTATTAGGTACTAAACAACGGATAAACATACTTGATTTTTTTGTAAATACATACATATTATAGATAAAAACAACCAGACCATACAAACAGACATGTTCATGAATGTTGGTCCTGCCCGGGGATCAAGCCCAGAACCTTGGTGTTACAATCGACCTCTCAACCGTAACACCAAATAGGTCGTCGTAACATAACATTAAACGTCAGAAAATCTTTCGACGCTCAATCTAGCCCTGTTTGACTTCCAAAAAGCTATTTTTCTAAAACTCAGGTGGCAACACTGGTTACTCGTATATTGTGTGTGTGTAGGTTCGTGTCGCGCAGCTCGTGGTGCGCGCACGTGCGTCGCGAGGGCGGCGTGCGGGCGCACGCGTGCGCCGAGTGCCCGCGCGCCTTCGCCGACCGCCCGGCGCTCGCCAAGCACATGCGCCGCCACACCGGCGAGCGCCCCTTCCGCTGCTCCCACTGCCCGCGCGCCTTCGCCGACGCCTCCAACCTCAACAAGCACACCAGGGTCAGTGCCCCGACCGCCCGGCGCTCGCCAAGCACATGCGCCGCCACACCGGCGAGCGCCCCTTCCGCTGCTCCCACTGCCCGCGCGCCTTCGCCGACGCCTCCAACCTCAACAAGCACACCAGGGTCAGTGCCCCCGACCGCCCGGCGCTCGCCAAGCACATGCGCCGCCACACCGGCGAGCGCCCTTCCGCTGCTCCCACTGCCCGCGCGCCTTCGCCGACGCCTCCAACCTCAACAAGCACACCAGGGTCAGTGCCCCCGACCGCCCGGCGCTCGCCAAGCACATGCGCCGCCACACCGGCGAGCGCCCCTTCCGCTGCTCCCACTGCCCGCGCGCCTTCGCCGACGCCTCCAACCTCAACAAGCACACCAGGGTCAGTGCCCCGACCGCCCGGCGCTCGCCAAGCACATGCGCCGCCACACCGGCGAGCGCCCCTTCCGCTGCTCCCACTGCCCGCGCGCCTTCGCCGACGCCTCCAACCTCAACAAGCACACCAGGGTCAGTGCCCCCGACCGCCCGGCGCTCGCCAAGCACATGCGCCGCCACACCGGCGAGCGCCCCTTCCGCTGCTCCCACTGCCCGCGCGCCTTCGCCGACGCCTCCAACCTCAACAAGCACACCAGGGTCAGTGCCCCCGACCGCCCGGCGCTCGCCAAGCACATGCGCCGCCACACCGGCGAGCGCCCCTTCCGCTGCTCCCACTGCCCGCGCGCCTTCGCCGACGCCTCCAACCTCAACAAGCACACCAGGGTCAGTGCCCCGACCGCCCGGCGCTCGCCAAGCACATGCGCCGCCACACCGGCGAGCGCCCCTTCCGCTGCTCCCACTGCCCGCGCGCCTTCGCCGACGCCTCCAACCTCAACAAGCACACCAGGGTCAGTGCCCCCGACCGCCCGGCGCTCGCCAAGCACACACAATAACTATTTTTGTATTTGTATTCTTTCACATTGGCTCTGTTAAAAGCCAACTGAATTTTTACCAAAGCCAATGGCAAAGAAACTACAATGCTTAATGACAGGTGCACCTTATGTACACATCCAGTCACAAGGAGTTTGTTTTAATACTCCTACTGTGGAGAAATCTACACCGATGTATGACCAAATGAGGACCCTGCCAGAATAGAAGACGGTAATGCTGATTTATTGCTGGCTTGCGGTAAGTCGCCTTTTTAGGATCGACGTGAAGGATGACGCAGTTAGGTGCAGGTCGGTGACCAGTGGTACACCTTGTACATGGCGAAACTTCTGAAAACGGTAATGCTCACTCGTTGCCGTACTGCGGTAAGTCGCCTTTTAGATAAACGTGAGGAATAATATAGTATTGTGCACGTTGGATGACACAAAGTTTCTGGAATAGTAAAAATAATGTGACTTTCTTATTAAACACAAATGTCTACAGTCCTAGTATCTTCAAAGTAAGACCAATTCTACCAAGAGCATTAAAAACGCAGAGCATAGCATACCCATTTTAAGATTTTTCCATCATTTCGACAAATGTGCAAAACTGTTTAGACTTGTTCAATAATGACTTCAAAATACTAGCACTTTTATTCTAATATGGTAAACAATATTAGAATAAAAGAAGTGCTAGTATTTTGAAGTCATTTTTCGTCCTCCCAATATAACAAGCGTCTCACCGTTGAAATATCTTTCCAGCAAGTGCACAAACAAGTGAGCCTTCTAAACAAACCGGAGCCGGTGCCGGAGCCCGAGCCGGACGCTGACGAACGCGTCATTTACGTCGCCTACGACGTCGACGATAAACAACAGCCTGCCTATCGGATCATTGACCCTGAACAGGTGAAGCCTATATATTTTCCGTTAATCAGCGCAGACGGGTTTTTTCATGTTAGTTACAGGACGGTCAGGACGCTCGCCTGGTGGTAAGTGATACGCCTGACCACGACAAAGTGTCATTGAATATAACAATAATCAGTTGTTGACAGATATGATTCTCTATCAATGCCGCAATGACGACCCATTTGGTGTAATGGTTAAGACGACGGCTATTACACCAAGGGTTCGATCCCCGCGCAGTACAAACATTTGTGTGCATGAACATGTGTGTTTGTGGTGGTCTGGGTGTTTTCTATGTATAATATGTATGCATTTACAAAAAAAAAGGAATATTATAAAGTTTATTCGTTGTTTAGTACCCATACTACAGGCTTCACACTTAACTTATGGCTAGATGGCGCTGTGTGAATGTCAGTGGATATTTATTTATTTCTTACTGCGCCCTTTATCCGAGACAACAGATGTTAGGTATCTTGTAGGTTACCACCTATAAGACATGCATAAGTGTGTAAGGACCTAAACTGAATAAACACTTTTCATTTTCATCTATACACAGTAATTTCACTAGCATAAGTGCACTCATCCCAAAAGTGCATATCAATCTTATTTCACGGGACGATATCTGGCACTGAGGTAGTTCCTACCTGGACGACTCAGTATCGAGACAAACTAAAAATTGGACTTATCCAACAGACACAATTGCACAAACACGTTTGTGTGCGATTAGTTGTGTGTGTGTACATTTGTAAGATTACATTGAATCATGATCTTCATTGTTGGCAGGCGATGGTGGCAGAAGAGGAACAGGAAAAGGTGGAGCTGGAGCAGCAGATTGTGTTGCAACACGACCACATGCCGGTACCAACAATATATTATAATTATCATCATCAGCTCATTAAACGTCCCCACCGAGGGGCACGAGCCTACCCGTATAGGGTGATTAGGTCTTAGTCGTCCACGCGGGCCCAGTGCGGGTTGGACGACTTCACACACAACCTTCGAATCTCTTCGCGGGCGTGCATGAAGGTTTCCTCACGATGTTTTCCTTCACCGTAAGAGCGTCGGATAACGTACATATATTTTCGAAAATTCGAAAACACATTGGTACGTGTCGGGATTTGAACCTCAGCCCTCCCAGTAGGAAGGCGACAGTCCACACCGCTGAGCCACCGACGCTCCTTATAATTATTATAATTATGATTATGTGCCTACTTATAATACTAATCAATGGATCAATTTGTAATCTGAAAATAAATGCTTATTATTAATTTATTCCATACATAATTAATAGGGATGTTGACTGACATACCAACTAAAAAAACAAAACCCACGGAATCGTCTTATCGTACAGTACCAATAACGAGGTGCCAACATAACGGCAAACGTACAATTATATGAAACGCACTGTCGGTTCCAGACATGGTTGTGCTCAATTTTAAATTTGTAATCAGGTAACAGACGAACAAGGGAACCCGCTTCACTTCACGATGCAAGACGGGACGCGGTTAGCCATCACATCGTCAGACGGACAGTCTTTGCAGGTATATTATTATAGTATGCATGCGCGTAGAACAATTGGCCGTTGAGGCCGAAGGGTACTCAAGCGGCAAAAAAGTACCAGACCCCGTACCAAATGGAGTTATGACCAAGTTAAGGTGGCGGGTAGCATGTAGATGAAGCTTTTGCGTGGAACGGTTACTTTGCCGAATTCCTTTGTCCCTTTTGATAAGAGCCTTCCTGGCGACGAATTATCTTGGCCGACCTGGATCTGTCCGACCTGTCAAAGTCAGAAGCCTATGACTTTGACAGGTCGGAGTAGGGACAATTGAGCCAGATGGGGGTTTTCGGGTGGTCTTGATTTAGACTGTCTGACCTGCTTGCCCAAGTAGCTGCTCTGCAGGATTTAATGAAAGCTGCGGACAGATAGCGCCTGGCTGGCTTTTGGGCTTCTACGGTTTGATTGTGTTTTTACTATCGATACGGTATGAAGAAGAAGAAGCAGCTTGTAATGATGATGAATATGATATTATAAGTTTAACGGAAATTGCCAAGGGGATGCAATTTTAATAGCTCATACTGTGACTAAATATATTAAATATCCATTATAACATTTAAACAGCGCCATCTAGCCCCAAACTAAGCGTTATAGACAAATAAACATACTGCTTTTTTTGTAAAAACATACATTTAATAGATATAGAAACAAACGACGACGACCCATTTGGTGTTGCGGTTGAGACGTCGGCTGCCACACCAAGAGTTCCGGGTTCCGGGTTCGATCCCCGGGCAGTACAAACATTTGAATGCATGAACATGTCTGTTTGTAATGGTCTAGGTGTTTTCTATGTATAACAAGTATGTATTTACAAAATAATATATAAGTATGTTTATCCGTTGTTTAGTACCCATATACAGTATTCACGCTTAACTTGGAGCTAGATGACGCTTTGTGCGTGTCAGTGGATATTTATTTATTTTATAGAAACGCCCAGACCCATTGGTCTGCAAACAGACATGTTCATGCACACAAAAACTTGCCCTTGGATCGAACCCGGAAGCCTTGGTGTAGAAGCCAACATCTCAACCATTACACCAAATGTGTCTTCAATCAACTATAATTAATAATGCATAATAAAATATATACATGGCAACATTTTGCAGGTCATAACACAAGATGGGCAGACCATACCCGTAGAGATCAACGGATTTGCTGACGAAGAGGTGAGGGAATGGTCACCTGAGGGATATATTTATTAATATTTATAATGTATATAATAATATATAGTGGAATGTAGAGTCCTATCATACATCCTTTGGAACCAAGATATAACCTATTCGTGGTGCCTACTTCTTTACTTTAATATAAAATGAGGTTTTTTCGGATGGAAGTTTCGCTATTGGCCGCACATAAATATATACATATACTAAGGCCTATACACCCTATACGGGTAGACTCGTGCCCCTCGGTGGAGACGTATAATGAATTGATGACGATGATGATGATTTTAATAGTTTTTTTTTATGTGACCAAGTGTATAGGACGGTCAGGACGCTCCCCTGATGGTAAGTGTTACGCCTGATCATGACAAAACGGCATTGATTGAGACCAACTACTAATAAACAGTTATTATTCTCCATCAATGCCGCACTGCGCCTGACACCCGATGCAGCAGATGTTAGGTCTCTTATACCCGGTAATTTTACCAGCTATAGTGCCCTCATCCCGATGTGTAAAACACTTCCGTTTCACGGGATGATATCTGGCTCTGCGGTGGTACCTACCTAGACGACTCAGTACCGAGTCTATGCACAAGAGATTTTTTTATCTTTAACGTAATGTTGTGGTTTCCCTAGGAAGTGGCAAGTCCTGACACGATTGTGCACCAACTGAACCTGCAGAAGAGCGTGGAGGTGAACACTTCGCCGCCGGTGACGCATTTCTTCACTATTGTCTAGCAATAATTTTTACATTCCTTTAAAGTGTCTGAAAACACAGTCTTTTGTATTGATTAATATAATTAAAACCAGAAGCATACGTTATTAGGATATAGGACACAAGCGCATTTTGAAAGCTTCGTCAGTTTAGAAAAGGTGCCTGTCATTTAATATGGTGAAAGCAAGTATTAGTATAAGTCATTCTACTGCGACGTATTAACATTGTTTAATTCTTGAAAATCCTTTTATTTCATGAATTTGAAAAAAAAAACGAAAACTATAAACGACGTTCATTATAGCAATTAAACGAGTTGTAATTTTGCTTTCGGTATATTACACAACAATGGACGTTTTTAAACTGACTCTATCGTGTGTAACAGCGAAATCATACAAGCTGCCTATTATACTATTTATAAAAGTCTGCTTTTCCAACGGTGTTTTCAGCGGTGGCAATTTATAGACATAACCTTTAGAAAAAAATCGCACTGGGCCAAGATATCAGTACAGATATTTTTCGATAAGTAAAGTGAAAAGCGTCGGTGGCTCAGTGGTGTGACTGTCGCCTTCCTACCGGAGGGCTGTGGTTCAAATCCGACACGTACCAATGCTTTTCGATTTTTCGAAATATATGCGTTAGCCGACGCTCTTACGGTGAAGGAAAACATCGTGAGGAACCTTCATGCACGCCTGCGAAGAGATTCGAATGTGTGTGAAGTCGTCCAATCCGACTGGGCCCGCGTGGACGACTAAGGCCTAATCACCCTATACGGGTAGGCTCGTGCCCCTCGGTGGGGACGTTTAATGAGCTGATGATGATGAAAGTGAAAAAGCGAATCCGCTGAGTTGAGATTATTGATATTGCAGATTGTTTTAAGCTTATTACTTTAAGCCTTCAAGTAGATTTGGTAAATCTTAATGTTTGTTGATTTTCTTTTTTACCCCTTTTTAAATATAGCTCATTTTTTAAGATTCAATAATAGAGCTTTTAGTTGCTTTAACTTAGATATAAATGTTTAGCAGTAGGTATCAAATGTGTTAAGTGAAAATATAATTCGAGTATACCTCAATGTAGACAGTCTTAAGAATCCCATTTTTATTATTTTTCGATAGTTGATTAATCTTCCTTTCAACTTAGTCACTCGATTTGCCTAAATTTGGTTGGTAGTTTACTTTTATTGGCAATATGATATTTTTCTTATTTGATTTTATTAATATTATTTTATAAAGACTATTATCTTAATAATTGCTTAATATAAGAGCTAATTTAAATATTTTAGAACACTGGTTAAATGTGTACTGACAATTACCGGCCTAAGTCATTAATATTTTTTTAATACGTCCTTTGTAAAGATACGTAGAATTTAACTTTATTTGACGCTCTTGTTTGATATATTTATAACCATGAGCGCAAATTGCAAGGAGTTACAAAAAACTAAATTAATGTTATTGTTATTAGACAGTATTAATATTTATAAAGATTGATTCATGTAAATTGTAACTGCTTTGATTAAATAATGTTATTATTATCCAGTTTCATTTTTATTAAGAACTAAACATAGGTAGTTCCTACATGTTTTTCTCATCTTTAGATGGTTAAAAATTTCATGATTTTGTAATATCATTTACCAATAATAATAATTTCTTCCATCCATATCTAAAGAGCTACAACAGTCGTGTGGAAGGAAAGTATACTCCTACAATAGTACATGTTAATGGCGTCACCTCGCATCGGCTTATCACATTCGTGTAGCAGTATTAGTATCGGTTCCTTTGCCCTTTGGCTATGGGAACTACACTGCTAAATGTAGGCTTTGAAACAGTTATAACTTTGTAGGTACCCACATTAATGTTTTTGGCTACACAAAAAGTGACAATAAGTTTTCATTTTGCCCAAGGTATGTAAATAAAACAACTAAATAATATGAAATTCAATATTATTTCGTTATGCTTTTTAATAATACAATATATTTGCATACCATCGGTAGTATATTTATTATTTAATGATGACCAATCATTAAACAATGAAAAAATGATATTCATCAATTCTCGTTTAACATTCTTTTAATAAATAGCTGTATACAAAACAATTATTTACAGGATAAGGCAGTACAATTACCACGTAAAATGTGCCTTGTCTTATTTTAGCTATACAAGCAGTAAAAAATTGGAAATAGAAGTAACTTTAAATGAGAGTCAGTTAAACAAATACGTAATCATCTTAATCTTACTCCAGTCAAATTGAAATAATTACTAACAAGTTAATATTTTAATATAACAAATAAGCGACATTAGTTTGTGAACATGTTATTGATTTAACGTGAGGGACATTTTTACTTAAAAAAAATTAAAGTACCTAATACGAACATACATCCGACAGTTTGGCTGTAACATTTTGAGACAATTTCATCAATTTGGAACGTATCGACCATCTCACTAATACATATGGCAAACATTGCGTTTATACACTGAGTAACACCATTCGAATGCCGAACTAAGGCAGCAATCAACATACATACGTCAACGAAGCGACCGACGATACGGGGGCAGTCTTCCACCGCCGCGAGCTAGGCGCACCAAATAAATTACAAACACAACACAGCGGTCTCAAATTCAACATGATAAACTTTCAAAAATGTAATGCGAACAGATCGAAGCTAACGCAAATGATATACCTAACCGAATTCGAGCTTACGACCTCCTAATATCCATCCTAACTGTACAATATGACACAGCACCGAACGCAGCCGCGCCCCCGGCTTTACCTACTAATTGTTACTATGACTGGCGGACGGGCGGGCCGGCGTCCCCGGTCGACATCACACCCTTACATAAGCGAAATTAACACATTCAATTCAGTGTAACACACTCCCGTCGAGGAAAATGCACTAACCAATTTTTTAAATACAATGATAATGGACATTGGCACTATTGCCCTACGGTAGCGTTTAACTGAAGATTAGAGGCTTGACTCGACTGCCGGCGACTAGATAACGTGGGTTCCTTGGTGAGGCGCGGCCTATATCACGAGGGCCATGTCCTTTTTGCTGGGCAGCTGCACCTTCTTGCCCTGCCACAGCGAGTTGTGTATCGTAAACGCGTCTATGGTCACCGTCAGGTGCTTCGTGTGCACTTGCGAGAAACACTTGCTGCCAGAGTTGTACCTGGAACGATACAACACAAACTCGGTCAAACATAAATATCTAATAATTATATAAGAAATCATTATATATTTCATGTAAACAGTATACGATAATTCTTACAATTTAAAGTAAAACATCTTGTAAAGAGTTTCTTTATGTTCAAGTCAATGAAACAACTAAAGGATCTATAGAGATATGTACTTTCATACATTTTAGGGTAAAGTTTTAAGTGCTTGTACTTAGTTGGATGCTTAATAGGCGTAACATATTTACACCACATTTAAGTTTTCATAAAAGTATCTTTAAAATATAAATACAATATTTTCGCAAATATTAGGTGCATTGCCAAAATAAAATAGTCACTTTAAGATGTTAAAACAACCTATTTCGTTAGTTTTGGTATTTATGTGTGGCGAGCTCATATGCGATTTGAAGTTACCAACGTTCCTACCAAAACATTTTAGCCACCTGAATTCCATAGACAAAAGAAAAACAATGAGATGTTACCATTCGCGGTAAAAAAGCAGCACCATACTCACTTAAAGAATTTATCGAACATCCTGTCATTGACGTGCTTGGGGCCGGTGCCGTAGAGCTTGGCGACGTTGTCCGTGTCGGGGCAGTAGGAGTACAGCGCCCGGAACTGGCAGCCGGCGTCGCGGAACAGCACCAGGAAGTGTTTGCTCTCGGAGCGCGCGATCTCCTCGAGCACGCGCCGCTTCGCCCTCCGCGTTCACCGCGCCCGGGAACACGCAGTACTCCACCGCGTTCAGCATGATGCCGCGGTTCGACTTCGTCGTCGGCTGCTTGTACAGCCGAGGACCTGCGTTTGGGATGCCTTTGTTTTATCACTGCTTTGGATTGAGGATTAGACAATCCAGACAAATGCAGGTCCTAGATCTATGTTTAGAAAGTGAATAAACCACGTGATATTCAAGTTTAATGCAATTGTCTAAATTTAAAAATCTTAGTTTGTGTCTACACTATGTTTAGAAAGTTTTAAACTGAACAAACTACGTGAAATTCATGTTTAATCTAAATGACTAAAATTGTGCGATTCTTTAGTTGATTTTATCAAATCATAAAAAAATACAATTTGACGAATATATCTCTTAATAAATTAAAGTCGAAGACCTATTTCATTGTATTGAAACTTAATATAATTAATCTTACACTGTATAAATATACTTTTGGTTATAGAAAAAGTATGCAAAATGATATTGAATGCTCAGTGATATATTAGTGCCGTGACGTCAGGTGTTAGATCAAATCGGGTGAGAAAGCAAACTGTCAGAAGCGATATCAATGCAAACTCTGTTAGGGCAAGATGCTCAAAACTCGTAAAACCATGCGCACGCGTTACGGGCGCGCCCGTGTTGGTATGACATCGCTTGTATTACTCGACCAATACTCGTGTGTTACTATCTACTTATGGTATATGTTTGGTAATAAAGACCTTTACTCCGACCTCGAGAGTTAGCTAAAATTAAAAATGTTATAAAGTAATTATTTGTGGTGCTGAGAACATAATTATATTCAAACTAAAACCTACGTTTGGGATGTGGTTGAGTGTAAATTAACAAATATTTATTTGATGTATGTGTATAATTACTTTTTATTTTTTCCGTGTTCATAAATATGGTTCCTACATTCATTTTATCTTAATGTAAGTCAATTCAATTACAATCCGATAAATACTCGTAGTTATAACAATTCTGGCAATTTTAGAATTTTTTTTATGAAAAAATTAAAACAAAATTACTTAGATTGTTTTACTGCACTGTCAGTGACAGTATCAACAATTAATCGTTAGAATGCCTTATTTTAAATCAAAAATGTATTTACCTAATACCCTTACATAACAATAAAGTTTATTTTATATCTAAGGTATATATTTGTAATGTAAACATTCAAGCGAATAATGAACAGTACATTGTTCTTTTTTACGAGCGTTCGCTGACATCAAACTCGTTTGCACAATACGATCTCTATCAAAATTGTACCAATGACATTACTGTTGTGTAATCGCCTTCACATAGCGATCTTTATCTACCAAATACTGTCCATGTTGTTTGGTTCGTGTACTCACCGGAGTAGTCCATGATGGAGGAGTGCGTGGAGGAGATGTCTGAGGAGTCGTCGTGGTGCATGCGTCGTTTGCCGATGGCGCCGGGCAGCGAGCCGGGCCCCGAGGCGGGCGAGCCCAGCGCCCGCAGCCCCGGGGAGGCGGCGCGCCGCGGCGGGGTGGCGCGCCCCAGGCCCGAGTCTGCACACACACGCCCGTTACCACACGCGACACACCTACCCACGCGCCATACCTACCCGACCTAATCAATACACTACGCTTTACACCCACCCACGCTACTCAATACACCTACGCTTTATACACACCCGAGCTAGTCAATACACCTACGCTTTACACCCGCCCCGCTACTCAATACACCTACGCTTTATACACACCCGAGCTAGTCAATACACCTACGCTTGATACCCCCACTAAATAGTCAATATACCTACGCTTTATACTCCTCGAAAATAGTCTATACACCTACGCTTCATACTCACCCAAAATAGTCAATATCCCTACGCTTGATACCCCCACTAAATAGTCAATACACCTACGCTTTATACACCCTTCCGCCCCCAAATACTCAATACACCTAGGCTTTATACACAGCCAAAATAGTCAACACCCCTACGCTTTATACTCCTCAAAAATAGTCTATACACCTACGCTTCATACCCACCCAAAGTAGTCAATACCCCTACGCTTTATACCCACCCGAGCTAGTCAATACACCTACGCCCCCCAGTGTGTGCTATTCAACCTATCGCAGTTCTCTGTTCGACGTAGGTCTTCCCCATTTTGCGCCAGATATCCCGGTGCTCCGCGTTCCTCATTTAGCCTCCACGAGCGACCTTTCGCAAGTCGTCGGGCCGGAAAGCGTCCTACACTACGCTATTTACCCACATAAAAGCATAACCTAATTATTACCCCACGCTTTATACCCACCCAAATGGCATACCCTTATTATTATCTACGCTATAAATGTATATCCACTGACATACACACAGTCTCAAACTAAGCATTAGCCCGTAATAAGGGTTCTTAACAATGGCTAAACATACTTGTATACTTTATTTTTGTAAATACACACATATTATACAGAAACACCCAGACCTGTTTGTACTGCCCGGGGTTCGAACCCGGAACCCTTGGTGTAGTGACTAAGCTATATACCCACCTAAACCTATGCTATACCGACTCAACAGTCTAACGTTATATCTAAGCGATGGACCCATTTAACGCCAAACGATATTTCCTACAGCGTCTAAGCTAAGCTTTATACTTAACTTACCCGACTACCCCGCTATTACCCACTCTATTCACCCACCCACTGCCCTAACGCTATATACCCAATCAATTCCCTAACCTTGGCAAATATGGCCCTTAGCAAATATCCGCTATTTAACATTTTATAATATCTGCCATCCACCCTTTTCTAAGATTACGTAAGCACTAGAATAACATTTGACATAAAATTTCTTTAGTAGGTATATCTTTAACAGATCTTTTAAATTTAAAGTATTTTGATACTTGACTCTTAACTGTTTTCTGGCTAGTTTAGTTTAAAATATTTTTTTTATTTATTTTATGGAACCGCCCCGAAATACAACGAATACAAAAAGTGTTGCCCTGTCCAGTGATAGTACTATTAACTGTAAATTTAAACTCATATACCTCAAAAAAGAACACAGACATAAAACAACAATAACAAATCCAGAGAAATTGAATTTGGTTGCATATGATATGATACAAGACAAACATTATATGCAAAGCTAATAACTGTATACTAAATCAACATTATGCGTGCGTCCTAATTGAATATGTACTCTAAATAATTCTATGTATATGTGTTTTTAGGTGTTTAAAAATTAAAACTACTGGTATTGGCTAAACTAGTTACTAAAATTCCCCAAAAATATTACGACCCACTCAGTATATACTAAGTGAAAACCTTATTCTAGGATAGTATTATTATTAAATTATTGTAAATGCAATAGGTTAGATTACAGGTATTATAAGATCATTGTTTTCCTTCAGTTAGGAACTTGTCACCTCATTGAACATTAGTGTTTTATTGACTAGCATAAAATTGAAATTAGTAAAGAGAATTAATTTCTTTTCTTCCATTTAGTAACTAGATTTTTATATAATAATACAAAGCGTAAAATACTTAATGTAATTACTTATATTATAAAAATATCACTACTGCAAAGCAAAACTAATATAAAACAAGAAAGATCGATACACATTTTGTATTTTACGCATAAATACATTTGTTAATTAAACTATCTTATATTAACGTTTTAAATGTTCTTACAGCTACTTACATAGATTTAGTGTCATTTGCACTTTCTTAGTGATTTTGCTTAAATTAGTTTTAAACTTGGAAAACTAATTTAAGACATTTCATGAACTATAAAAGCCGTATGTAATGTAAGACGATGTCACACCAACACCATATATAAAATGTACATAGTATATAACATGCTCCATTGACCCTAAAGAATATAAACAGTATAAAAAGAAAATAAAACCACAACCTCGCTAAAATATACTTATCATAATATTACCAATGACCCAAAAGAAAAATAAATAAAGTGCACAAGACGTATAAATTCGTACTGACGGGATGGCTTTCGGGTTAGGGTTCATTTTAATAGTCTTAAACATTTTTTTATTTAAAGTGAGATTCAATTAAAATAATAATAACATAAATTTTATTTCCTCTAAGCCTTTATTTTATTTCGTAAATAAAATTTATTGAGATATAAAAAACATTGTGTTTCTACCTTTACTTCGACGTTTGTTGAAACGTTTATTTTGTTATTTTTTTGTTAATTCAAAGAAAAGCGACTATTCATTTATCTGTTTAATGGAAGTGTGGCTTCGAACTGAGTAAGTGTCGAGACAATGTGACATACCCAACCCCACATAACCCCACAGCCTCCCGCCAGCAGACGCAACAGAAAAGAACCCAACGCACCAGAAGCGACGGTAAACCGACTACACCAAAGTGAGTCAAGCTTATCGGGTGGTTTACTTAAACGTCTCTTACCGCACAAGTTCATAAGAGAGCTAGACTTCCTTCCCGCCTTAAAGTTACTCTGGTAAGTGGAATATTTAGACCTTCCACGTGACGACTGTGGTTCCTCATTCACACGCTCTGAAATGTTTCCTAAACATGTCATCACGGAACTCTCATGCAATGCGAAAACCATTCGGATATATGTAAAGGGCACTCAATGGAACGCGACACGTCCATGTTGAAAGCATGCATCGGCCACACAAGCAGGCGCCGTATGTTCTCAACGGATACACTGATTAAATGGCAAACAAAATTAATGCTATTCTCGATTGATACTGATTTTGAATGAAAATTTATGTATTTACACATGTTATTGGAACCAATTTTAAAAATGCGCGGAAGGTCTAGGAGAGCGTTCAATTTGGAAAAAAGCTGTAATACCTCTCAATTTAGTTCCAGTTGCAAACTACGGCCAAATTACAAATATAAAAAGCATAAATTTTGCATTTGAGGTGTATCTAAGTCTACTCATTGCTGAAATCATACACAAATAAAAAGAATAAAACACTCAAATATAATAAAATAAATTTGAAGCATTCTACAAAATATAAATAAAAAGCATCTTTATAATGTCTAGGATAGATACAATTAAAATTGCCAATCGACATATCAACTGTTGTTGCATATTAATATTACACAAACAACAATAATAGTGGCCTTTATAGGTTTCAGTTGGAAATTAAACTGATGTAATTATAATATGTCGATACATTTACAAAGCACGATGTCTGCTATTTTGTGTGTGTGACTCTACAGACAGTATATCTAGAATGCGTCGGCCATTGATATTTCAATATAATATGATATCAATCGCCTCGCTAATCGAATTACAACTCTGCTTGTAACAATATTCCACATGTTTATATAATGTGGACATGGTTGTGTAACAGAGTGGAACTCACGGAACAAACAAAGTAGCAGAAGTACAAGAACCTAGATTAGGCACACTGTACAATACCCATAGAATATATTTTTTTTATTATATAAGACTGCAATACAAAGAGAATAGGTAATAAGACCTGATAAAAGAACACTGTCAGTATATTTATACCACTTCTGCTATTCTGTATGTACGTTAAGGGACACTGCAAAGCGGACGCTTGTTAGTGGCGCGTGGCAGCGATGCGCCGCACTACTGTACCTGGCCGCAGTCACTTGTCTAATAAAATCATTCATGTTTGAGACAAGACATTCGTTTTGTGTTAACACTAATTTCAAATATTTTTTTCTTTGTCAGTTTCATCATATTGCATTCATTCAAAATGTAATAAGAATAGTAATCTTTAGCTATTTATCGCTAATATCCTCTGCCTTGGGGCACAGCTCGATTATAACATGACAAGGTCTTATTCTGAACCAAATGTATTTGTATCTACTCTGTTTAAGAAATTCAAGATGCCGTGAAAAACATAGGTGTTGCTTACATATTTTATCCCCATGGCAATTCTATTAATTTACTTAACAATCGGCTTTTTACAATACAACTGTTTTGTTACTCAGTACAACTTTAATCAAAATGGTTTCAAATGATAATGCATTGGAATAAATTGTCTTAAGGTGTTACCAATTAAAATCCACCATAAAACAGGACGAAAGAGTGCAAAATTTTACTATTGAGAAACAATTTTTAAATTAGCAGATTTGAGACCCAGTGTGTTAGTCGAAACAGACAAGGGTCGCGGCCAGGTATATATAGTGTGGGCGCAAAAGCATTATCTCACAGATAGCGGAGCACACTGACCTCGCGAGGTCTTGCATGAGCCGCGTCGCGCTAGCGGTCCACTCGAGGCACTGCCGGGCGACTGTCCACCGCGATCCTCCACCGGGGACTCCGCTGGCGTCACTGTAAATACACAACACACACACGAATAAGACTTAGGCCCATATTCTAGAACGAAACTCAAGCGTTGTTTTACTTGAATAGAGTTACAAAGAGATAGCGCTCTATACGATAAATAGCGCAATCTCATTCTAACTCAATTTAAAGATCAACGCTTGAGTCTCGTTCTAGAATATTATTAGAGTGAAATCTCGTAAGTGTAGGTTTAAAATGTTTTACGAGGCCCAAATAACTGCTTCAATTAGAAAGTTTAAACGTTAAACAGCCAGCCACAATTTTCAAATACTTATTTTATCATAATAATATATGTTAATATGGTATAATAAAAAATCATAGTAAATATCAAATATGTATATATGTCAAAGTGATGTGGTATTGTCAAGAGTTCAATTAAAATAAAATTAAAAGACGTAATAATTACATGCATTAAGCTATTGTAAATGCTCACTGTGGATTATGACAACTAATAAAAACAATATTGCTAACGGAACAAATCATATTTATGGTACTACCTTTACATACCTGATAATATTATGAACCGTAAATAACAAAGATGAGGAGACCGTATAATTATCTTACTAGTTCATTCCTATCTACATGAAAATTATTAAATGTTACTTGTTTGCCAATTACTTGGTGTAGACTCAATACTAGTCTTCCAGGTAGTCAGCACAGTGCCAGATATCGTCCCGTAAAATAAGAGTTCTGTGTTTCGGGATGAGGGCACTGTAGCTAGTGAAATTACGCGTATTAGAGACCTAACATCAGTAGGCCCGGGTGACGGGCGCAGTGCAGCATTGATGGATAATAATTGTTTAACAGTTGTTGGTCAGTTATCGGCCTTCAATGCCGCTCTGTCATGGTCAGGCGTATCACTTAGCATCACGTGAGAGTCCTGACCGTCCTGTTCACTTCGTAACACAGAAAAAATCAACAATTTTAATTTGAGTGTAGTCATAAATGCTTTTACCACAATATTCTAAAGTAATTAATTTACTTATTTTCGAGCTACGTCCAACATTCCGCAGCCATCAGCAATACCGCAATTACGACATGACCTGGCCAATGTACTCGCAGAGTGCATCGTGAGCAACTAACACCGGAGGCACACTACGATATATATTCACATGTGTACATAACAACTACCTGTATATATACTAACTTTTAACAATAAACCAGATTTCAACCATCCGTGTTGAGTTGTACACTTATAATTTAATATACTCTTATTTAAAAGTATCGATATATACCTGCCACTAAAATAATAAGGTATATATCGATATATTTTTGCGGTACATCACCAGACAAATCCCATATGAACGTGTCGCATACATTCATAGAAGCAGTACTCACCGCGATAGAGTCCGGCCCGCTCCGCCAGGCTGTCCTGCGAGCCGCGGTAGTAGTCGCGCCGCATCGTGCCTACACACACACACGCGTCACACATGCTATTTACCTCAACGGATACAACGCTCAGTCTCCGTACGAGCCGTATTGGATCAATCGACAAACACTAGCTCATTGGTAATGCTCTTTTTGCGTGTGTTATGTTAAAACAATGGGAAACTTGCGAAACTTTAACATGGGTGCGTATAATTTTGTAGTGTTTGTATAGCATTTATCTACACTAGTATTCAATGCAGTTTTGATGTGCCTGATTCCTATAAACGCAGAATCGAAACTACCAAAGCTAGGACTACGAAATCCACATAGCATATTTCTTGTTTCTTATCATTTAATAAACATACATCAATAGTTAGGAATGAAGTTTTTAATATTCATTATGTTATAATTAAACATTAAGCAAACAGCCCAAATTGGTGGTCACCTAATAGTCACGTGGTCTCGAAAAAAGACCATAGTGTAATTACTAACTTAATACGCAAATATATTAAGTCACAGTATCCTTCGATTACACACAAACATAAGTCTAGCTTTGTATTGAAAATTCAATGGTACTGAATTATTTGTTATTAAAATTACTATAAAAAATATAACCATAACTTTAACTATTGAAAATTATATAAAAAATATTTATTTCAATAAAGATATAATGAGTTTGACTTCAAATAATACAAATAATTATACACACCCCAATAAACATTGCTGAACTAATAACCATGCAAAAAGTGCATTATGCAATAGCCGAAAAACAAGTTATCTAAGCATAGCATTTGTGACAAATCTTAATTAAAATAGCACATCTAGTAGCAGCCATGCCGTCATTTGGGATATACAATCATATATCATATGGAACACACAACTCGAGTCGCTAGGAGTGTGCGATGAAGCGAACACAGTGCGACGTAAAAGGGGAAAATTAAACAAATAAAAAAATCAAATATGTACTGTAATCAAATGTGTAAAAAATAACTATTCTAATTATTGTGTATTGGAAGAAAGTATATTTAATGTAGAGTTTGAGTTGTCGCAAAAAGCGACAGTTCATGTAAATATAATATTTTTTTAAAAATCAAAATTCTCCGGAATCGGACTAGGTTAATACCCACGTGTATGTGACAGCTGTTCACGAAGATAGTTTTGTGTGCGTTGATGCTGTTGCAAAGTGGACGGGTCGTAATTACATACTCAATTGTACTTGTGATATATATATTATATAGTGTATTAGTGTTGGCGCCGCTGACAAGACGGTCTCGGTATGTGTGCGTGCGTATTTGTCTGTGTGTGCACGCGGGCATGTGTCGCATTTGTGTGTCTGTGTGTGTGTGTCAGTGCGTGCGTGGGACCGACCGGTGAGGTTGGTGGCGGAGGGCTGCTTGGCGGCGAGCATGCCCTCGGCCTGGTGGAGGGCGCCGCTGTCCACGTGTATGGTCTTGGGCCGGGCCCGGGCCGGCGCCGGTTTGGCCCGGAGTCGGGGCCCGCCGCGGGGTTCATTGCCCCGCCGCCGCCGCCCAACGCTTCTAGGTACTCCGACTTGTCTAGCACCTTGCCCTGAAAACGGATAAATACCCATTAATAAATATAAAACTCAGGCGCGGCACAAAAAAGTGTGCCGTTTTTTATGTGATTGAGTCTTCGGCGCACAAAATGACAGAATGGCGCGCAAAAATTCAGTCGCGGATATTTAACAGACACAATGCACACGACATACATCTTCGATCATTCTTTCACGAATGCAGATTGCAGAATTAAAAGTGCGTTGTCTGAGTTAACAAAAACATGAAAGTTTGTCTTCACACCTTTTGTCAAATAATAACATAATAGCCAGTTCTATATGAACCAGGATGATTAGTAAAGAAACAGTTACTGACACTAATAAAATTACTCGAAACCAGATAGCATTCCTCATGCTCCAAAATTCAGTGTCCGGCGCCGGTACTCAATCGGTCAGCTTTATTCATTTGGCTCGTTGCATTTTGTCTCGGCCGAGGTACGTTCACACTAACCGAGACATTTGTCGCGCGAGGCTGTCGCCGTGTGGGGAGCCGGCTATTGTGTGTGTACCTCGCGCTCGGCCTCCTCGATGGCCTTCTTGAGCTTGTACTGGCGCAGTATGTGTTCCGGCGGCGCGCCTGCTCCAGCTTGCGCGCGGCGCGGGCCTCGTTGTACTGAGTGTGTGTGGTGTGGTGTGGTGTAGCGACAGCAGGGGGGCGGGTGAGTACAGCAGTGGTGTGTTACCTCGCGCTCGCCTCCTCGAGGCCTTCTGAGCTTGTACTGGCGCAGTATGTGTTCCCGGCGGCGCGCCTGCTCCAGCTTGCGCGCGGCGCGGGCCTCGTTGTACTGTAGTGTGGTGTGGTGTGGTGTGGTGTAGCGACAGCAGGGGGGCGGTGTGAGATACAGGCAGTGTGTGTGTTACTCGCGCTCGGCCT
The DNA here is from genome assembly GCA_019425675.1 of Leucinodes orbonalis. NCBI lineage: Eukaryota > Metazoa > Arthropoda > Insecta > Lepidoptera > Crambidae > Leucinodes > Leucinodes orbonalis. The sequence continues at coordinate 86,415 of PQWD01004451.1, forward strand.
CCTCGATGGCCTTCTTGAGCTTGTACTGGCGCAGTATGTGTTCCCGGCGGCGCGCCTGCCCAGCTTGCGCGCGGCGCGGGCCTCGTTGTACTGTAGTGTGGTGGTGTGGTGTAGCGACAGCAGGGGGGGCGGGTGAGTACAGCAGTGTGTGTGTTACCTCCGCGCTCGGCCTCCTCGATGGCCATTCTGGCTTGTACTGGCGCAGTATGTGTTCCCGCGGCGCGCCTGCTCCAGCTTGCGCGCGGCGCGGGCCTCGTTGTACTGTAGTGTGGTGTGGTGTGTGGTGTAGCGACGCAGGGGGGGCGGGTGAGTACAGCAGTGTGTGTGTTACCTCGCGCTCGGCCTCCTCGATGGCCTTTTGAGCTTGTAACTGGCGCAGTATGTGTTCCCGGCGGCGCGCCTGCTCCAGCTTGCGCGCGGCGGGGCCTCGTTGTACTGTAGTGTGGTGTGGTGTGGTGTGTGTAGCGACAGCAGGGGGGGCGGGTGAGTACAGCAGTGTGTGTGTTACCTCGCGCTCGGCCTCCTCGATGGCCTTTGAGCTTGTACTGGCGCAGTATGTGTTCCCGGCGGCGCGCACTGCTCCAGCGTGCGCGCGCGCGGCCTCGTTGTACTGTAGTGTGTGTGTGTGTAGCGACAGCAGGGGGTGCGGGTGAGTACAGGCAGTGTGTGTGTTCCTCGCGCTTCGGCCTCCTCGATGGCCTTCTTGAGCTTTGTACTGGCGCAGTATGTGTTTCCCGCGGCGCGCCTGCTCCAGCTTGCGCGCGCCGCGGCCTCGTTGTACTGTATGTGTGTGGTGTGGTTGAGCGACAGCAGGGGGGCGGGTGAGTACAGCAGTGTGTGTGTTACCTCGCGCTCGGCCTCTCGATGGCCTTCTTGAGCTTGTACTGGCGCAGTATGTGGTTCCCGGCGGCGCGCCTGCTCCAGCTTGCGCGCGGCGCGGGCCTCGTTGTACTGTAGTTGTGGTGTGGTGTGGTGTGGTGTAGCGACAGCAGGGGGGCGGGTGAGTACAGCAGTGTGTGTGTTACCTCGCGCTCGGCCCTCCGATGGCCTTCTTGAGCTTGTACGGCGCCAGTTATGTGTCCCGGCGGCGCGCCTGCTCCAGCTTGCGCGCGGCGGGCTCGTTGTACTGTAGTGTGTGTGGGTGTGTGTGTAGCGACAGCAGGGGGGGCGGGTGAGTACAGCAGTGTGTGTGTTACCTCGCGCTCGGCCTCCTCGATGGCCTTCTTGAGCTTGTGTACTTCGCAGTATGTGTTCCGGCGGCGCGCCTTGCTCAGCTTGCGCGCGGCCGGCCTCGTTGTACTGTAGTGGTGGTTGTGGGTGTGGTGTGGTGTGCCGACAGCAGGGGGCGGTGAGTACATCAGTGTGGTGTTTACCTCGCGCTTCGGCCTCCTCGATGGCCTTCTTGAGCTTGTACTGTTCGCAGTGTTTCCGGCGGCGCGCCTGCTCAGCTTGCGCGCGGCGCGGGCCTCGTTGTACTGTAGTGTGGTGTGGTGTGGTGTGGTGTAGCGGACAGCAGGGGGGGCGGGTAGTACAGCAGTGTGTGTGTTACCTCGCGCTCGGCCTCCTCGATGGCCTTCTTGAGCTTGTACTGGCGCAGTATGTGTTCCCGGCGGCGCCTGCTCCAGCTTGCGCGCGGCCGCGGGCCTCGTTGTACTGTAGTGTGGTGGTGTGCAGTGTGGTGTAGCGACAGCAGGGGGGGGTGAGTACAGCAGTGTGTGTGTTACCTCGCGCCGGCCTCCTCGATGGCCTTCTTGAGCTTGTACTGGCGCAGTATGTGTTCCCGGCGCGCGCCTGCTCCAGCTTGCGCGCGGCCGGGCCTCGTTGTACTGTAGTGTGGTGGTGTGGTGTGGTGTGGTGTAGCGACAGCAGGGGGGGCGGGTGAGTAAGCAGTGTGTGTGTTACCTCGCGCTCGGCCTCCTCGATGGCCTTCTTGAGCTTGTACTGGCGCAGTATGTGTTCCGGCGGCGCGCCTGCTCCAGCTTGCGCGCGGCGCGGGCCTCGTGTACTGTGTGTGGTGTGGTGTAGCGACAGCAGGGGGCGGGTGAGTACAGGCAGTGTGTGTTACTCGCGCTCGCCTCCTCGATGGCCTTCTTGAGCTTGTACTGGCGCAGTATGTGTCCCGGCGCGCGCCTGCTCCAGCTTGCGCGCGGCGCGGGCCTCGTTGTACTGTAGTGTGTGTGGTGTGGTGTGGTGTAGCGACAGCAGGGGGGCGGGTGAGTACAGCAGTGTGTGTGTTACCTCGCGCTCGGCCTCCTCGATGGCCTTCTTGAGCTTGTACTGCGCAGTATGTGTTCCCGGCGGCGCGCCTGCTCAGCTTGCGCGCGGCCGGGCCTCGTTGTACTGTAGTGTGGTGTGGTGTGTAGTGACAGCAGGGGGGGCGGTGAGTACAGCAGTGTGTGTGTTACTCGCGCTCGGCCTCCTCGATGGCTTCTTGAGCTTGTACTGGCGCAGTATGTGTTCCCGGGCGGCGCGCCTGCTCCAGCTTGCGCGCGGCGCGGGCCTCGTTGTACTGTAGTGTGGTGTGGTGTAGCGACAGCAGGGGGGGCGGGTGAGTACAGCAGTGTGTGTGTTACCTCGCGCTCGCTCCTCGATGGCCTTCTTGAGCTTGTACTGGCGCAGTATGTGTTCCCGGCGGCGCGCCTGCTCCACTTGCGCGCGGCGCGGGCCTCGTTGTACTGTAGTGTGGTGTGGTGTGTGTGTGTGTAGCGACAGCAGGGGGGCGGGTGAGTACAGCAGTGTGTTGTGTTACCTCGCGCTCGGCCTCCTCGATGGCCTTCTTGAGCTTGTACTGGCGCAGTATGTGTTCCGGCGGCGCGCCTGCTCCAGCTTGCGCGCGGCGGGCCTCGTTGTACTGTGTGTGTGTGTGTGGTGTAGCGACAGCAGGGGGGGCGGGTGAGTACAGCAGTGTGTGTGTTACCTCGCGCTCGGCCTCCTCGATGGCCTTCTTGAGCTTGTACTGGCGCAGTATGTGTTCCCGGCGGCGCGCCTGCTCCAGCTTGCGCGCGGCGCGGGCCTCGTTGTACTGTAGTGTGGTGTGGTGTGGTGTGGTGTAGCGACAGCAGGGGGGGCGGGTGAGTACAGCAGTGTGTGTGTTACCTCGCGCTCGGCCTCCTCGATGGCCTTCTTGAGCTTGTACTGGCGCAGTATGTGTTCCCGGCGGCGCGCCTGCTCCAGCTTGCGCGCGGCCGGGCCTCGTTGTACTGTAGTGTGGTGTGGTGTGGTGTGTGTAGCGACAGCAGGGGGGGGGTGAGGTACAGCAGTGTGTGTGTTACCTCGCGCTCGGCCTCCTCGATGGCCTTCTTGAGCTTGTACTGGCGCAGTATGTGTTCCCGGCGGCGCGCCTGCTCCAGCTTGCGCGCGGCGCGGGCCTCGTTGTACTGTATGTGGTGTGTGGTGTAGCGACAGCAGGGGGGCGGGTGAGTACAGCAGTGTGTGTGTTACCTCGCGCTCGGCCTCCTCGATGGCCTTCTTGAGCTTGTACTGGCGCAGTATGTGTTCCCGGCGGCGCGCCTGCTCCAGCTTGCGCGGGCGCGGGCCTCGTTGTACTGTAGTGTGGTGTGGTGTGGTGTGGGTGTAGCGACAGCAGGGGGCGGGTGAGTACAGCAGTGTGTGTGTTACCTCGCGCTCGGCCTCCTCGATGGCCTTCTTGAGCTTGTACTGGCGCAGTATGTGTTCCCGGCGGCGCGCCTGCTCCAGCTTGCGCGCGGCCGGGCCTCGTTGTACTGTAGTGTGGTGTGGTGTGGTGTAGCGACAGCAGGGGGGGCGGGTGAGTACAGCAGTGTGTGTGTTACCTCGCGCTCGGCCTCCTCGATGGCCTTCTTGAGCTTGTACTGGCGCAGTATGTGTTCCCGGCGGCGCGCCTGCTCCAGCTTGCGCGCGGCGCGGGCCTCGTTGTACTGTAGTGTGGTGTGGTGTAGCGACAGCAGGGGGGGCGGGTGAGTACAGCAGTGTGTGTTTACCTCGCGCTCGGCCTCCTCGATGGCCTTCTTGAGCTTGTACTGGCGCAGTATGTGTTCCCGGCGGCGCGCCTGCTCCAGCTTGCGCGCGGCGGGGCCTCGTTGTACTGTAGGTGGTGTGGTGTGTGTGGTGTAGCGACAGCAGGGGGGCGGGTGAGTACAGCAGTGTGTGTGTTACCTCGCGCTCGGCCTCCTCGATGGCCTTCTTGAGCTTGTACTGGCGCAGTATGTGTTCCCGGCGGCGCGCCTGCTCCAGCTTGCGCGCGGCGCGGGCCTCGTTGTACTGTAGTGTGTGTGTGTAGCGACAGCAGGGGGGCGGGTGAGTACAGCAGTGTGTGTGTTACCTCGCGCTCGGCCTCCTCGATGGCCTTCTTGAGCTTGTACTGGCGAGTATGTGTTCCGGCGGCGCGCCTGCTCCAGCTTGCGCGCGGCCGGGCCTCGTTGTACTGTAGTGTGGTGTGGTGTGGTGTGGTGTAGCGACAGCAGGGGGGCGGGTGAGTACAGCAGTGTGTGTGTTACCTCGCGCTCGGCCTCCTCGATGGCCTTCTTGAGCTTGTACTGGCGCAGTATGTGTTTCCGGCGGCGCGCCTGCTCCAGCTTGCGCGCGGCGCGGGCCTCGTTGTACTGTAGTGTGGTGTGGTGTGTAGCGACAGCAGGGGGGCGGGTGAGTACAGCAGTGTGTGTGTTACCTCGCGCTCGGCCTCCTCGATGGCCTTCTTGAGCTTGTACTGGCGCAGTATGTGTTCCCGGCGGCGCGCCTGCTCCAGCTTGCGCGCGGCCGGGCCTCGTTGTACTGTAGTGTTGTGTGTGGTGTGGTGTAGCGACAGCAGGGGGGCGGGTGAGTACAGCAGTGTGTGTGTTACCTCGCGCTCGGCCTCCTCGATGGCCTTCTTGAGCTTGTACTGGCGCAGTATGTGTTCCCGGCGGCGCGCCTGCTCCAGCTTGCGCGCGGCGCGGGCCTCGTTGTACTGTAGTGTGTGTGGTGTGGTGTGTGTAGCGACAGCGGGGGGCGGGTGAGTACAGCAGTGTGTGTGTTACCTCGCGCTCGGCCTCCTCGATGGCCTTCTTGAGCTTGTACTGGCGCAGTATGTGTTCCCGGCGGCGCGCCTGCTCCAGCTTGCGCGCGGCGCGGGCCTCGCCGGCGCGCTCGTCCCGCGCCCGCCGCGCCGCCGCCGCCGCCTCCGCGCGCGCGCGCTGCTCGTCCGCCCGCTGCCGCCGCTGCAGCGACAGTAGCATGATACGCTCCTTCTTGCGCTCCATCTCCTCTGCTGACGTCTGCAATTCACATTTTCACTTAGGATCACTGTAAGGGTGCGTTCACACTGCGTATTGATTACGCGCCCGACGCGACTGCAAGTGGATAGCACACAACATAACGCGCTCACACACGCGTGGGTGCGTGCGGTCGCGTCGGAACGTGTTATATCATAATATTGAGAACGCAGCATAACGATATTTATGCTTTTGGCTACATATTTAAATTTCATCCCCCTTAAATGCACAGCAATAAAACAACATTTAATGCTTTCATGTATTTAAAGTACCGTTTAGCAATTCAAACAAATTTTACAATAACTTGAAAGATAAGAATTAAATCAGCTTGTTCTTATTATATATATAAAATTAAACATACAGTAAATGGGATACCTAAAATTATGATCCAAACATAACATTTCATGTTAAATGTTGCCAAGACGACCTCATAAGGTATGCGCTGTAAAAAGATATCGGATTTCATTTATAACCAAGCCTTTGAATCTACACGGCCTCTACAAACCCTTACTTCAACAAACTACATATTAGTACGGCTTACTACTACGGCTTCGCCGTTTCGCTAGTCATGAAGGAGAAGCAAATATTTAGTTTCTGATTTAAAGTAAGTTACGAAACAGCCAAGCCAAACATATTGCCCATTTAACATGAAATGATTATGTTGGGATTTCAAATCTGTTTTGTAAGTTGCCAGGCAAAGGCCCGTATTCTAGAACGAGACTCAAGCGCCATTATACGTCTTTTATTGTCAATATAACTCTTAAAAGTTAACGTATAATGCTGCATCTGGGGCCACGGTATTGCCCCCGTTAAAACTAGCCAAACGAAACACAAGGGCACTACCTACCTTTTCTTGAAGTGCATCGAGTGATTCAAAGTAAATCCCCCTTTTCCATCTAACAATATTTACATAAAAATGTATATAAACCAGTTATTTACCACAAGCTCCTCTTCGCTTAGTGGTGGCTAGATGGCGCTGTGTAAATATCAGTGAATATTAATTTATTTATTTATGCAAAATTCAGAGTGTATAAAACGTATACTGACTGGATCTGGGTTATCGCCTATGACTAGGGCAGCGGGCTCGGCGGCTGGTAACCGCTGCGTCCTTTCCCGCGGCGGCGTCTCCCGTCTTTCCGACACCTCATTCGCACGGTACGGCTGCTCCAACTCGGACCTCCTGAAAGAAACGATTACGGCCTCATAATAACCTCATATTTTTGAGAATCTCCAGAAGACTTCTAACAATACATTATTAATTCTGTCTCGATTTGTCTACTTTAATATGCAGGTTAAAGTAATAATGAATTAATGTAAATGAATACAAATTCAAAAAATTTACAATCCTTGCAGGTCCCGCAACCTACGCACGCGGGCATTGAAGATGATCTTTGGTATATTACTCTTTTTTTCAACTATGGAAACTGCAAGGACTGTATATTTTTTTAAGGCGAATAGCGAATTGTGGCAGTTTTTATGAAAAATTACCCCCAAAAATTTTGAATTTTAAAAAAAAGTTAACAACGAATTTTCAAAATTCCAACACCATACGATCCACCATTAAAGTCTGTATCTCATGATACTAAACAGTCCTGACTAACTTGCATATTTTCGGAGATATTGCGAAATTGATGCGAACCCTGAAATTGAACGTACATCTTCAATTTCAAAAGCTTGTGTGTCAGCGAAGCAACGATGACATTCGGCAGGAGAGGTCTAATCCAGAGTAAAATAGTGCGGCTTGAATTGTAATCATTGGAAAATCTTTGAAACTTTTTTAAACCATTCCATAATTAAAAGTGAATAATCATTAAAACAAATGTTTTATTTTTAAAAAACATTCATTAGTAACTCACCTGTGTACAATAAACTCGTCCTCCCGCTGCAACCGGTCGTTCCACGTGTTCTCCGGACTCCGCTCCGGACTCTGGAACTCGTTCGACTTCTCCTTCTTCGGCGAGCCGCGTTTCGCCCGCAACGGAGGCTTCGGCCGCTTAGGCTGATCATTATCGAACGAAATATAGAATCCCTTCTCGTTGGTGTCTGCCGTTTCCTCCTGGTCGAGGTGCTGGAAGGAGTTCCGTCCGAGGGAGGGGCGCGTCGGCGAGGGGATGCGGTAGGTCCTCGTGCCCGAGGAGATGTTGAGCCTGTTGATGCCCTGGCGGAGGGCGTCGTCGTCCGCGTTGCCGATGAACGAGATGTTCTGCGGCTCCATGTCGTCGGGCACGGGCTGGGGCTGGGGCTGGGGCTGGGGCTCGGGCGGCTGGCGCTGCGGGGTTCGGTCCCGGCGCGGGCTGGGCGGGGGCGAGCCGTACTGCGGCGTTGTCACAGTGTAGCTGAGGTGGTTCTGCGGGTCGCGGCCCTCCGAGCCGTTCTGGTAGCGCTCCGCGTACTGCACCTGGAACGGCTGGGAGGCGCGCTCGTGTAGCACGAACGCCTGCGGGTGCCAGCCGCGGTCCGCCGGCTGCGGCGACGGGGACTTCCACGTCCGCTGGGGCTCCGGGGCCGGCTGGTACCCTTGGTGGTTCGCCTGCTGAACCTGCAACGTTATCCACGGACTCTATACATTTAAATGCATCTGGTATAAAATCAATATAATTATTTCGTGTGAAACTTACACCCAGTGTACACAGTGCAAATGTACATTTGCCGGCATGACAAAGCTCGTGAATTAAACTTTATTTCAAGCGAGGCGTTAAGGGAATTCGGTCTCCTATTTTATATAAACCTGGCATGTTGTATATATCAGTACTGTACTGCGCTAGATACCTGATAAACATTACGGAAACATATTGAACAATATTTTCAGATCTTATAATATTTCCATGTTTCCTTTTCCCTCTCGTTTTAAAAATCAGAAATACCATCGTTGCTCTTTCAGAGCTAAAAGTATCCAAGAATAGCGGTATAAGTTACTATAAGATCTTTTGTAACTATCTGCTCGTTGACCTACCTCTTTTTTACTCCTCTTTATCCTGCGAACTCAGTTACACGGTAATGCCCGTAAACCTGTATGACAAGTGTTGCAAGCTACCTGCAACCGTTCTTTATGCTATTTCTGAGTATGCTGCGTCCAAGTCTTCCGCTGCGGCGACTGACTCTCGCGTAGGAAGAAGCGCGCTTAGTCGCGGTCTATCTACCGGTACTGGCACGGTTGGTATATTACGATTCACGAAAGATGACCACTGCGCTAAAGAAATTTTTTACCCGACTGCCGCATGAGGGTTATGTTTTGAGCCCCTTGAAAGTGCGGTGGCGGAGAGGGCGGAAATTATTGTTTTTTGTTTACGTGTATGTCATTTTTTGATGTTGCATAATTCTATTGTTTCGCTATCATTAATTATTTATTTATTTTCGGAAGACTAACAGCAGAAATATTTACAAAAATACATCTTAAGTTTAATACAATGCTAATAATAAATATCCACAATTAAAATAGTATTCATCTTGCGCAGAAGAATCTTGTGGTCATCTTTCGTGAATCGCACAGTACCGCTGTAGTGTTATTGCAAGCGACCAACCTGCCACCGCTCCTCCTGTTGTTGCTGGGCGTGCTGCGCCCACGTCTTCCTCTGCGGCGGCTGGTTCTCGTGTAGAAGAAGCGCCGTGGTCGCGGTCTATCTCGCGGTACTGTACGGCTGGTGGGGGGCTGGCACTCGTACCCCTGGTAGTACGGGTGCGGCAGGTGCGGCGTGGACCCGAACCCGGACCCCAGCCCGCCGCGGGACACATTGTGCTGCGAGCTGAACTGCGAGTGCTGCAAGCGGTGGACTTGTTAAGCGTGCATCGCTCGTATGGAATACTGGGCGTTTGTACAAGTTAGGGATTGCACAGCGCATTGCAGTATTAAGTATTCGGTTACGTGTATGTTAGGGGAATACGTATCGCATTTGAAGATATCTGTTTTAAGGAACCCGGACCCCGGAATTCAAAGAAATAAATCACCCATTTATATACAATATTATCTGTTCGTGTTTTATTTGAATAGGCATGAACAGCACTAAACCATAAAAAGTTTTCAAAGATACTAAATTGAGAGGATTTTTTGGAGGAAAATGAATTCATTTGGTGATTCGAGTTTTTTTAATTTTGTTGAAGCAATAGTTATCTCCGTAACAAGAACATTCAATAAATATGTGTTACCAGCCCAGCCATTTTAGACACGTTATATTTTTACTATTGGCTATTAATCCAATGATCTATTAATAGTGGGTACTGCAGACATACACACTAATTATACGGGACATAATTAGTCATTGCTAACATCGTGTCACAGTCATTAAAATAATTATACTGTAAGTATAAACGCGTTTTGCAAGACATTATTTCATTTAACGATTCGCAGCGAAATTTTCATTTGAAAGTTTACATATATCAAATTTACCATAAGCATAGCTTTAATCGCAGTTATTAACAAAAGCATAATCTGTGAATTCTGTGATACACCACCAATACCATTATTTTGTTGCAATCTGGCTCATTTATTCGTATTTATTTTTTGTTTTGTGACTTATGATTACATCAAATAATAAATCCTTATTCCAAAAAGGAATGAATTTATTAAATAGTGGTTAATTATCTAGGGTTTACTTACATCAATTAGTTCCAAAATCTATAATCAACAGTGCAAACAATTTTGATAATCACATTAGTATCAAAAAGCAAAGATTATTTGCATGTGCTTAGTGAATTAAGAGTTGTATGGACAGAAAGTTGTTACTCTAAAATCAATGTATTGTCGACAATTTTTACAAGTAACATTGAATCAATTTAAAGAATTGATCATGGAATAGGCTTTTTAAAATTTATTATAATGTAAAATAAGCTTAAAATTTGAGAAATTCGTATCCATACAAATCTCGTTCCAATATGCTTCTCAAAAGGAAATGTACTTACTAATTGTGGAATGTTTGGTTGGTACTGTTGTTGGAAAGGGGAAGGCGGAGGCTGTGGTTGCGGCGGCTGATGCTGGTGAAATAGTTGGTTGGCTTGCTGATGCTGTTGTTGATGTTGATGCTGTTGTTGCTGATGCTGTTGTTGGTGATGCTGATGTTGTTGTTGTTGTTGCTGGTGCTGATTCTGTTGTTGTTGCTGCAGCTGCGTCTGCTGACTGGCAAGCCGCGCGATATCGCTTTGTATATCTTGCAAGCTCGTGTTCATTCTGCAAAGGTTTATAATTATACTGTTAATATCGATATTCATAATATTGGAAAACTAGTAACCATCTCTTATGTATACATGAATTTAATGGTTACCTCAATTGGTTGAGTTAACAATTAACAATACTAGGTATACATACTAAGGTATACTTTTAAATCATTAAAAATGGCCGCCTGTCTCTTATGTATCCATGCGAAACCTAATAATACTTGCATTTGAAAATATTGGTGTGTTTTTTATATTGTTAATCAGTAGTCTAACAATAAATTATAATTAAATTCAACCAAAAACATAAATTCTGGTGTACAACGGAATATATTAGTTAATAGAAACATCGAAGGTGACACAATACTAGATGCAACACATATATCGTCTTCATATCGAGTCGAAATGGATTCACAATTTACAACATTAATAATAGCAGTAGACAAATAATAGAATTTATAATTAAAAAGAACACTTACTTGGCAATAGACTGCTGGTACTGCTCCAGCGCCACGTTGTCGACTGTTTGGTTCGGCGCGTCCGAAATATCCTAGACAAAGTATCAAAGCATTTTGAATGTTTGCTTTTGAGAAATAATTATTAAGTTTTTTTTTAATAATACTTGTCAATAAAACATACTATTTCCTTTAATAATTAGTTGGTATGTGAACAATTAACAAATAACCCAAGTTATAATAACCCTCCACCAAAATTAAATGTGGACACTAATGATACGTGTTCATGCCATAAAACAAGTTCATGCTATATGAAATACTTATGGTCAGATCAACCCTTGGCAATTTCATAAAATTTACTGACTATACAATTAAACATTTCTAAGACTCTCCGACTCCAAAGTACGCTACAGAATTTATTGGAAATATTTAATATGGTTGATTCTTGATTGGAAAAATACTTAAATAATTTAAACCGAATTAGAAAGGTTAGAAAGTGGGAAGCAACAATATAGAACAATTATTAGATAAATGACTTTTAAAGGTTCGTCACTTTTACAAAAAAATAAATAGAAAAAACTGTAGTATCGTCAAACCGCCAAAAAGGGGGCTAATTCCAATTGCTCCATAATAATATTACTCAGAAAAGTAATAAGTTAAGCACTTGTTTGATTAATTTAGGAGAATATGTTCATTTCAATATATATGTTTATTTGTTGTAACATTACATTCGGGATTAATAAATTGAAGAAGCAGAAAAAATACCGCAATCACAACAGGTAAGCATGGAGCAATAAAGAATCTGTAATAGATTAATTTAGTAGCGATATGAAGGGAAGGGAATCCGCGGTATGTGTAAAGCCAGTATACCTGCGGTGTGCGCGCGTCCTTCGCATCGGAGGCAGGTGGCGTGCGCGCGCCCTTACCCTGTAACAAAACTACATCAGCCCATAGGGCCCTCCTCCCCACAATAATATGCACCAAGGTTTACAAACCTCAACAAACGTCAAACACCCTGTACCGGACGACCGACTACGCCCATGCTTTGACTTCAACTGAACCTATTTGTACATCTTAATTTTGTTGCGTTAGACAAAAGCTGTGTACGCCATAATAACGGTACATAGCATTTGTTTGAAAAAAAAACCATAAAAGGAAACTTAATTTACACTTTATAAAATTCTAAAATGTACAAATAGTATTTCATAAATACCAACCAACAAAAGCATGCTTTGAACAAGTGTTTTGAGGATAATTTAAAGTACTCATGTGCATATTATTCGACATATTGAATTGCTTAATGGTGTTAAAAACTAAGGTTAATTACCAGTGAATTGAGAGTTGTGACCTTGTGATAATGTGTATTGTATTTTTGGAACTATGAACAAACTATGTATGGAATACCAAATGTACATTCTGCAACGTGAAAGATGGGTATAGGCAATGCAAATCAATTACGAATTTATTTTTATTATCAACAATGAATCTTATTATAAACAAGCTGCCTCGATCTACAATCAATTTGAAGATAAGGCAAGCAGATACATTTTTATTCGTAAGCATTTAATTTAAAAGCTTGTAAAAATTCAAATATTGCCTATATTAATGGTAACTAATCTAAATTCGTGAAGGAATAATATTTCAAGATGACATTTTAAATGTATTCCAATGAAAGCTGATAAGCATGTTTCTGAACGTAATATTTGTACTGTACTCAAAATTTAAATATTTCAAAAGTGATTATATAAATTAAAGAAATAAAATAGTCTAAACTAAACCCAAGGGGTGTAGTCTGGAACCGGCCACTCACCAAAGAGGCCAACTGGCTTTGCAAAAATGTATCCTAATAAAATAGAAAAATCATGTTTATTGATACTGAAGTATACGTTTACACATTATTGGACTACACTGTAACACATCTTGCAGTCTGGTAATGTGATTAAGGACGCTATTTTTTTTAACAATGTATGTGTTATGTTAGAACAAATTGTTAATACATGTCTTGCTTTTGAACATACTATTTAACAAACACCCCCAATAAAATAAATAGACCTAAAGACAAACAATGATCTAAATAGATGCACTGTCTCACTCAAAGTGTCCGCGGCAAAATCGCATCGCTCGCTACATGTCATAATGACGTAGAAGTGTGCTCGTGCTTTTCATTTTGTACCCTTTCTATGAAGAGTTAAGATCAACATTTAAATGAATTATTTTATGTTATAAATATAACAATAACTACTGTGTAGTGCGACTCGGACGTTTTTGGTTGACGCTTCTTCGTGATTGTGTATCTAGTTATTTTATTGTTTATCTAAGAAATAGACATATATTTAACCACCACAACACTCAGTTTTACCATATTTCAATACAAGACACTCTTAAAAACTTAAATTTATTACAAACAATAGTTATAAAATATCGGTGTACATATTTTATATGCATCAATGTAATTTTATAACAAGTTTGTAGTGTCGTGTTCATAAAATTTCCTCACATCCTAGATTATTGGCAATTTGTGGATTTCAAAAACATGAGTTTTTTATGTTTTTAACTCAACAAGGCACTGTACACTTTGTGCCCCATGACAGGAAATCACAAAGCCTAAACAGCGCAACAATCACTTCAAGTTATCTTGAAAAAGTCTGCGTAAGTTTCAATATATAATTTCAATATATTTACTGAAACTAATAAGGAATTGATTGATTGTATCTATATATTTATATGCAATCCATAGATCCGTCATCATTCATTTCATGATATATTGAATATATTTTTATCTCTTGAACATATGCCGTGTACTAGTTCTATTTATCGTAATGAACTAATAATTCAGTCATCACATTTCTTGTCTAACTATATCTTATTAATTGGTGTATCTTTTCTCATCTTGTGTACCTATGTCTTACTTGAAATGATTACTTGTTTATATGAAACAGTACCGTGTGTGGTACGTGTATGTGTGGTATCTCACCCTGGTGACGGCCTGCAGGAAGGCCTGCTGTCCGAGCTGCTGTCGCTGGCGACTGGCCACGGCCTCGAGGCGCCGCTTGTCCAGCTCGATGCGGCGCCGCTTCTCCTCCAGCTTCAGCCGGATGTTGGTGAGCTGGGCCGCCATGCCGCCGCCCCCGCCACCCTCCGACTCCTCGCCGTCTGACACGCCTACACGTTACACAATGTCGCACTGATTCACCTTTTTTTTTCGAACTGACTACTGCAACCGCAGATGGCCTTTACAGCTTCACCGGGTAGTTGGCGAGCGCAAATGGCGCTCAGCCTTAAACATCGTGGTCACTATGGTTAATCGTTGAGACAGAACCTGGAGTTTAGGGTGGCGAAAGACTGGCTCTTTGTCTGGCAAACGTATATTATGTGTAATTGAATTTCTTCAATCAAAATGTGATTGCAGAACAATATAAAAAAATGGGTATGGGACTGATCCGCTTGTGAATGCTTTATGTCAGCAGATTAAGGCCCATATTCTAGAACGAGACTTAAGCGTTGATTTTCACTTAAGTAGAGCGAGAAAGTGATAGTGCTCTATACGATAAATAGCACTTTCCCTTTCTAACTCAATTTAAGTAAAAACCAACGTTGAGTCTTGTTCTAGAATACGGACGTTAGTTTACGACCGCAATAAATGACAAATTCGAAAACTAGTATGTAATACATAAAAGTACAATTAAACGAATAGTGCTTTCAAATACGGCACATCAGCACGTCACTTTGATACGACTATAACAGGAAACAAAGCAAAAATGTTTCCATTTCCCACCAATATTTAATTTGCTGTAATTAGAAACATGTATGTATCAATGCTTACTTGGATGATGCTCTTGTTGCAAAAACTGCTGCTGCCACGTCGTAGTGTTTGCTGGAGGCGTCACAAACGAGGTGCTCTTTCTCCGCTCAGTCACGTCGTCACAGGGCTGACTGAACTGGGACTGAATACCTGGACAGACCACCCATCATTCACATCATCCTTATAACACACACCGTGGATTTGTATTTTTAATGGGAATATGTGGCCCAAACACAACATAGACAACTTTAAGCTTTAAGGCGCGTACATATAAAGCGTAATAAAACCACATGTGTTATAGCTATATACGTCTACATATGCGAGCGTCCCTAATCGGGTGTTGCGATCACAAACCTTGCTGTTCACCGTTACTCCTGAGCCTGTTGGTATTAGTTCCATCGCCGTCAGTGGCGTCTGTGTCGTTGAGGTAGAAACCATCGGGCCGTCGGCCGAGCTGGTTGAGGCTGATCGCGTCGCTGCTGAGCTGCCGGCGAATAGGCCTCCGCTCCGGTTCACCGTTCTCGAAGTCTCCATGGAACAGTTGGATGGAGCCGCGTATGTCCTGACGCGATGACCGCAGCGGCGGGTTGTGCTCCAGGGGACCTGTGGTAAACACGACACGGTAACACGGTAATTCAATTTGGAGTGTCCAAAGATTTAAAAAAACAGGGGTCAAATTTAATTACTAGCAACATAGACCGTGGTATTAGATATAAAAGCTATGGGTCTGATATAAAAAACATGGATAAGGTGTTAGAGCTGATGTACGAAATATCTTCATACGAAATCATATGAAACATGTCGTGAAATTTGTCGAACCCATATCTAGTCAAGCAGACAAGTCTTTTTTTCATTTTCATACCAAATTTCTAATGTTCTCTGTGTCTTCGTAAGTACCAGCACGTGTGTGTAGCGTGCATTTTGTTTCTGACGAAGTGTAACCCAAAGACATTTAAGAAGCAGTTGAATGGACATATTCTTGGCGATATCACGCGTCTTCTATCAAGATAGATTGTCAGTGATGTCATATTTCGTCGATGGGTGTTTGGACTGTTTCCTTTCGATTTGGAGGGCACAGCTTAAAATCCGAAATTATATATACGACGCTTTTACGATGAAGGGAAACATTGTGCGAAGAGATTCAAAAATTTGTGCGTGAAGCTGGCCGATCCGCACTTAGTTGCCCGCGTGGACAACTACCTATACACCGTGCCCCTCAGCTCGTGCATACAGCTAATGATAATGATGCCATAATATTATGGGCCATTATTTTTAAAGAAATCTCGTGTTAAATAACCTGCAGGCGCGGAAGTCTTGCGCACACTAGCAACTGTGGCCAGGTCCTTGCCGGGGTTCCGTCCGGCGAAGTGCAGGCGGTCCTGCGAGCCGCCGAAGTTCTCCACGGTGAGCTGGCTGTCGTCCGACACGGACGACCGACGCGACCGACGCCCCGCGAACGTGCCGCCGCCACTGGCCGCTGAAGGACGGCCCGCTGCTAACGCTTCACTCGCTGTACGAACAAACACAAACTCAGAATATCTTTTTTAGATAAATCGTTTAGTTTTTTTTAATCATCAATTGCTATCATTATATTTTTTATGACTAGTGGTGCGGAATAAGTAGGATCTTCAAGAAGAACCGGCAAGAAACTCGATAGAGTTACAGAGTTTTGACATTACCTACATGTAACTTCGCAAAGGTAATTTACAAAAAAAGCCAACACCGCAATAGTTAACGACCCATTTGGTGTAGCGGTTGCGACGTCGGCTGCAACACCAAGGGTTCCGGGTTCGATCCCCGGGCAGTACAAACATTGTATGTGCATGAACATATCTGTTTGTAATGGTCTGGGTGTTTTCTATGTATCATTTGTATGTATTAACAAAAAAAAAGTATGTAAGTATTTTTATCCGTTGTTTAGTACCCATAATACAGACTTCACGCTTAACTTAGGGCTAGATGGCGATGTGTGAATGACGGTAGATATTTATTTGATTTATCGATTAATAGTATGTGTGTTACCCGGCTCGTCATGGTGCGTGGCGAATGTGGCGAGCGTGGTGACGGGCCTGCCCCGGTGCACCACGAAGTCCTCGCGCGCCGGACTACAGCTTCGACGCTCGGGGGTCGAACACGCCGACCGCCCGCGAACCCGCGACCCCACCCCACACCGGGACACTATACACACACAACACGTGCATTGAATCAAAAAACAATTTTGCATTAACCCTTTGACCGCCAATGACGTCTTAAGATGCCAGCAAAAGATTTTCCATTAAGCCTGGATTCCCGGCGTTCAATGGGTTAAAACAATCTACGCTCTCAAAGACTACACACACAGCTTGATACAATACTGTTATACTTATTTCATTAAAACAACAACAACTTTTGCATTTAAACAACAAAGACTTTTTGCATTTAAAAAACCTAAGCTCTTAAAGACTCTACATACACAACACGTTTATATAATACTGTTTGTCATTGTCTATCGATATTTGACAAATATATCAATTACAAACGATTATGTTGACAAAGTTTCACAAACCAAACTAATTTAAACAACAATTGTTGCACGTAGCGTTAATATATTTATTTGTACTGAACATTTTTTAAAAATTGTACCTTTATACGGCACTTAAATCACAAAATAAAATAATGTTTTTTAAAACTATGATTTATGCAATATAAACTATATTTATAGTATTTTGATTTAATAATTTTACTATATTTTTAGTCATCTGGTGATATTTATTTTATGCATACTTCATAAAACAATATAAACAAACAATATACAATGAATACCCACATAACATGATTAACACAACAAACTGTGCAATACATACTAAATCTACCGTGTAGTTATATACCATCGTGATTTATGAAATTATCTAATTGTGTACTCCAACTCTACTATAACTATATACTACAGGCCACACATTTGGGGGAGTCATGAGGATATAACGTCAACGACTCCTTAACTATTATACACGTGTACTTAAAAAATAAGCGAATTCTGGAACACGCATGCCAAAGCTTAAATAAAATATTTTTGATAATAAACCATGAACCAATTAAGCGTTGTTAAAAAGCGGGGTTAATTGAAGATTTAAATAGTAAATGTAAATTCAGATAATTTAGAAAAAATATAGAAAACTGTAAATAAATGAAAGAGCGACATAAAAAAACTGCGTCGGCTACTCTCGCAAGGCGTGATTGGTGGACACAACAAACACACAAACACACACACACACACACGGACACAAAGTGGATGAAAACGTTCAAACCATCGAGTAACAAGGACAAAAGCAACAATCAAACAAGAGGACACTTATGTACTCGTAAAGGTATTTAGGATAAGATCCTCTCGTTATCAAGCACCGCGCTACAACAAACAATAGATATCGTATATGATTCCCCCACTTGATAGTTTCAATTGACTTTGTATTGTATGCTATAGCCCTCAGTTGCACATATTTTTTTTATATTTCAGAGTTCCGTATAAATTTATTCTAAGGATTGACCTTAAAGATAAAAATATATACTTTATTGCACGTAAGAAAACAAATCATACAACACAACAGATATCAACATAATTATTGATAATTACAGGCTACCTTTGGGTGAAAGAATAATTTTCATGAGCGAGATTGTTAATGTTTTATTTTCGGTACGGTAAGAAAATTACTAAATAAAATTTATAGCAAACTTTTGTGCATGTTTCTTAGTCATAAAATAATAAAATGTTTTTATAATATTCAATAAATACCAACAGTAAACTCAAACTCATTCATAATATCTGTATTCAAATAGATTTTACAGACAATTTTGACAAGATCAGATCTATCAGATTTAGTCATTTTATAAATTGGATTTAAATTTATTAAAACTTGCTTTAAGGACTATAGCATCCAAAATCGTTCTTCATCAATAGGGTACAAAATCACATGTTTCACGCACACGGTGAGCGTGCACCGCAACATGTGCCTTTCGTGTATACGAACAAGGTATACAATGCAATGTTCCCAGGCGGTGGCATTGCATTGCGTGTCTTATTCGCATACGAATAAGATATACAATGCTATGAGCGGTATCATCGTAATGCGTGCTTTACGCGCATACGAATAAGGCCTCTCTCCACCTGCGCGGATTCTTCTAGCAAAGCGTTCGCTCGTATCTAGAGATCAATCTGTTTTCTTCACTTCAGGAGTCAGTGTGACGAACGCATTTCTCGGCAGATCCCTTTGATGTGTGCCCAAAAAACCGACAAATCAGCGATTGCGGTAGGGCCGCAGACAGACGCGGACACGCGAGCTTAAAGTTAGTAAGGGATAGCGTTCTATACGATAAATAGTGCCAACGATCAACGTTGAGTCTCGCTCTAGAATACGGGCCTTAGGTTCGTTATGTAAAATTTAAGGCCGAGAGCCATCTGCGCTCTCTGTAAAAGCCAACAGCAGTAGTCAGAAAAGAGCACGGACGCATCGCACGCGGTGTCTACTCAAGTCGAGAGGGGGCCTTACACAACGCAATGTTCCCGTGTATCATCGCATTGCACACCTTACACGCATACGAATAAGGAATAACCCAATTTTTATAACTGTTCACTTCGAGCTGTCAAAATATAATAATGTTGCCTACATTGGGTGGAACCGACTGCGTATCTTAGGTAAATGAACAATTTAATCACTTATTTTTAGTTTAAAACAATAAAATCAGTATACAAAAAATACATATTAGACAGCAACTGACATTTTCTGACTGGTGTCCGCGCGGAGGTAAGGCTGCAGGGCAGGTGAATTCAATGCTACAATATATTATCATGATGATGATAACGAGGTATTTTGCATACAATGAAATGTAATTGATAACTTAATTTTTAAAATAAGTGTTTCATAAAATGTAATCATAAAATTTGCGCGTCGTGTTATCGATAGCATATGTTGGATTTTAATTGTGTACAAACTTATTGTAACCATATTCTGGCAAATAAATAATGTATTATTAACAACTTTACGAATTGGACAGGTCGATGTGAACAGTGAAACAATCGGGTTGTCCAAGTGTGTGTGTGTGTGTGTGTGCGGGCGTGTACCTGGTGGGGGCAGCCGGTGTGCGGGCGCGGCGCCGGCGCGCAGGTGCGGTATGGGGTCGGGCGCGGGCGCGGGCAGGCCGCGCGCGTGCCGCACGCCGTGCGCGTTGCTGCGCGCGCACGCTGCGGACACCACAACCGTCACGACACGCCGCCTGCCTTGCCTACCCTACCCTACCCTACCCTACCTACCCTAACACGCTATCGTATACGACTCCGCTGGACTACGCATCGTATACGCCTACTACGTTGTATAATGACGATTTGACACACAATAGTCGGACTACTTTGTAGGGCTATTCTAAATTAGAAGTCTGCTGGCCTACGCATCGCATACGCCTACAGATGCGTTGTATAACGATTTTGACATATACACACCATTGTCGGACTACTTTGTAGGGCTATTCTAAATTAAAGAGTCTGCTGGCGTACGTATCGAATACACCTACAGAGGCGATCGTGACGTTATACACGCATTTCCCTAACTATTTAGTTTGTGGAGCTATTCTCAAATAAAATAACTTTATTCAATCTAGATCTTTAAAAGACAATTTCAGCCGTCAATATTGCAACCACATTTAAATATTTTAAAGTTATATCAATTACATTTTTAATGGACCACACATATACGCTTTACTGACATTCTTACAATCTCTCTTACAAAATTAATATACATGCAGAGATCTGAATATGCACCAGACAATCGCGTCTTTATCGGCGCCAAATTGCACTCCTTTTAGAGCGCTCTGCAAACCTTTTGCACCTTTCCACTCTACATTATCCAACACCCAAACCTTAACTAGCGCCCTGCCAACCATTCTAGCGAAGCAAACCAAGCTTTTTTTATAGTTTACTCCGTTACTTGAATGAGAGATTTGTAGAATTGGTGAACTCATCGATAGCAATAGTTTTGCAAATTAAAACATATCCAAAGTTTACATCAATAATATTTAACATTTCCTTCCAAATTACTTATATATATTTGGGTCAATTCAAGGAAAAAATATCTTCTTTTTTCTATCTTAAAAAGCAATTTATAAACGTAACTTTTATAGTACAAACTATACACATAAACACAAAATGGTTTCAAAGTAAAAATAACTATGACTTATTCATATTGAACTGACACAAAAGCGCCCACAGTGAAATGTATCGGCATGATGTGGTTTTTGTCCCACTATTTCCAATGTAAATAGCTCCCCGATAAAACGTCTTATTGTCACCCGTATCAGGCGTGGGACCCGGCCACAGTGTACAACCCACGCGTACCAGTTTTCCAAACAGACGCAAGCTGAACGCTTCCAAACCATACATAATATAATGAACAAATATCCTAGATTTCGACTTAATACTTGTAACCACATTTTACCTATGCACAGTATATACCAGTGGCTCGCATATATGATGCAAATAAGCAATGCATACCTTGTGCGTCCAGACAACCCGGAAATTCACCAAAATATTGAATGATTTCCACTTATTCGCTTATTTTCCTCTACAGATTTGAAACCATAGGCGATCTGCCGTCACCATTAAATTTGTCAAAAATGTAAACTATCTATTGTTTTAGCGATTAATGTCACTCACTTTGCATACCCTACTCATAACCGCTGTGCACGCCACTGATGCACAGTACATACTGCATCCAGGTAAAAGTCACCCTGCCTTGACTTACCATACAGGGCAAGCTATCCACTATTTCAAACAAACCTTTTCCTTTTGCGAACTTGATACTTTTTTACCACCCTAAATTTGAAACCTTTGGAATAAAGTCATTATTCACATTTTAATTGCAATAGTTAATTCATGCGCTCAACACTCCAGCCAATATCGTGAACGGATTCGCAGAAGCAAGACAGGGTGACAATATTAGAAGGAAATATTATGTTCAGCAAAGCGAACTTAAATTTGCCAATATTTCAAACTGTCTTCGTAACTTACCTCATCCGATATAGTTAATAAAAAAGTGTATTTTACATACTTTTAAGGGCATAAAACATCAAGAGAGCAAATAAAATCATGGGAGCGTCTTTTTACTATAATATTTCAATTTTAGTTCTTAAAAACCTTAACCATTTCGGTTACTTTGATTTTATTAGTAAATAGGCGGAGAATCTTTGATATTATGACCACATACTCCCATTACAGGTTCCAGGTATAGTTAGCATGCAATACGGGGGACGTCGGAGTTTCCACTCACCAGTGCCTGGATACTTGACAGACTTGACGGGATGAACCTCTAGCATATTGAAGAGATCCGCCAGCATCGCTACTAAATTCTGTCTCATTGACCTGCAAAACATTTGCAAATTCTTTTAATTTGTGTTTTTTTTTGAAAATTTTTTAATCACGGCATTGCTCGCGCTTAAATCGGTACTTGGTTCCGTACTAATCGCGTAAAATGTCATACAAATTTCCGTGCCCTATCCTAGAGGAAAGTATTTGCACGATTTTTAGCTGCCTACCTAAAAAAAATTAGGTCCAATATGAAATTTCAACTATCGGTAGGAACTTGTACAAATGATAAATAAGATATATATATAATTATATATATATTAATGATACTGAATTTGTATAGACGAATTACACCCAGCAATACCTAGCTGAGAGTCGCAGACGCTTCGGAACGCCGTTGCAAATTCAAAGTGCGCATGCGCTGTAATAAACGTTCCTTACACGCAATAAGTTGCATATTTTCAACGGCACGTTATTGGCCACAAATTATATCAGTTAAGTACTGTTCACGACTGCCGAACGGTATTTAGAACTATTTGCAAGTCCATATTAAGTAAACAATTTGTAATTACATTTAATTAATGTTATTTACGTACTTAATAATGTTGCGCTTGTTTATAACTTAATTCATACGACTATTTTATAATAGACAACAACGTATGAAGTAAAAGGTCGTGAAGAAACTACTCTTTAAAATTATTTCATAAGATTTACTGTCTAAACAAAATATTACTTCCCTAAAAGCTTCTAAATCTACCAATCAGGTTATATGATATTCTATATAACCTTCATTGCTTCAAATTTGACTGAATCCTTATTTCTTACAAATTATGTTCAATTCTTATTTCATAAGATCTGATGGCTACAAAATCTATTTTTCATCATTCGAATTTTAGAAATAATAATACATTTATATATCCATATTACCTATTTTTGATGACACTTAATTTGAACGAGATATTTTTCTATCCAGAAACCAGACAAATATAAAGACTATTGCTTATCGACTAATCCTAAACACGTTCAAATTGTTTTCAATCACTCAGCTCATGGCTACTCCATCAGAAGTTGTTTTTTTTAGAAATAATGTACATTTATTTCTTACATCCATAGTATCTCTTTCTGATGACACATAATTGAACGAGATATTTTCTATCTAAGCCACAAAAAATAAAATCTATTATTTATCGACTAATCCCAAACCACGTTCAAATTGTTTACAAATCAATTCCTCCAATTTAAGCCACAGAAGCAAACTCACCCCCGCATATAGTGACATCCTCCGGCATCATATGGAACACGTTGTGCGGTAAACACGTGCGACAGAACTCGTAGACCAGCATCAGGTTGTGCAGACAGTCCTGTATGGAGGCCATGCGGCCGACGCGCACCGCCGACCGCGGCAACGCCTCGGGACAGTAGAACGAAATCAGCGCCGCCAGCGACGTGCCATCGCACAGGTCCTGCAGGTTGTTCACCATCGGACTTGTTGTGATTTGTCCTCCTGGAATATAGCCGCACGCTTGTTTAGATATCAGTAAACAATGTCGTGGAAGGGTAAATTGGAAATTAGCACCAACCATATTCTTCTGAGAGAGATGGTTTAGGGATGAAAACATTATGTAGAGAAAGGGTAGAAACTCCCTATAAAAGTTTTCTTTTAATACTGTTATTAATTTTCGGCAACACTGTATCTTTCATGATCAGGAGGATTAACACCACCAGGTGAGTAGAAACCAACCATCCCAAATGGAAAAAGAAACGTGGAGATTATCTATAAGGAAGCCTTCCATTGTAAACCCTCCAGTCTATATTTAAAAATTTGAGTTTGCCGCCGTTCGGTTAGATTTAATTCGAAGCCTACGTATGCATTTACTTCTATAATTAATGTGGCAAAACATAGTATGCCAAGTCATCTAGTTTTGCTGTAAAGCAAGATACTATACCGCTTTTTAGCTGTAAAATGCTGCTAACAGATTCAGGATTTTCGAGGACGACTAGTACAGTATATTCATTTAAACTTGAATACCTTGTTCATTTATATAATTAAAAAAATAATATTTAAAAATAAACAGGAATATTTTTCACTTTATTTTTTATCACTGGATCCAAATTTATTAATAGGAATTTAATGTAATCAGATCTTAACTTCACTCTTGTTCCTATATTTCTACTACTCGAAGGGATGGTGATGAATTAATAACGTTTTATAGAATACTATAGGAAACCACAATAATTGTTTGATCAAACACACGACTTGTAATCTCATCACCTACAGAAATACTGTCCAATCCAATTACATAATAACAAATTCAAGGTCGGCTGTTCCTAACCATATTCGATTTTGTTTTCCAGGTTTGTAAGGTCGGCCGGTCATTTGTCAGCGCGAAGGAATTAGATGACGTCGTTTTTCCATGTCATACGTTGAACCAAGGTTTTTTATATGAACAACACGCGATTACGCTATGCAAAATAAATCGGGGAAATTATTTTCGCTATCGTATAAAAATAATGTTAGATTAGATAAGATTTTCACAGACCCCCCTCAGTGTAGACCGAGAAATCAATAAACAGATACTTAAAATTAATATAATAGTAAAGTGATAATTTTGTTCTACCTATGTTTATATTCACTTATATAATTATTGCTTACCTTTTATGTCATCAATGCCATGCCCTTACAATTGTGTAGTACTCAGGTACTAAGTGATGACAAATTATTAAAAGGCCATAATATACCTATGTGTATAAAGCTTTAGTTATTACAGGAAGTAAGATTCGTTGAATTTAAGTACATGTTCTCAGTATAAAAAAGTTTATGCAATGAGCCTAAGTGCGTTACAGAGTTCTTTAACTAAGTAACCTGGTTTATTTTGGGGAGAAAAATGACCCAGTATGTGCCGCTAACGCGATCACGATCAGACGTATCACTTCCATCAGGTGCGCATTCTGACAGTCCTGTACACTCTCATCCACCTATCGCAATCCACTGCTGGGCATATGTCTCTCCATTTTTACGCCAGATATCCGACTACTCCGCTTTTCTTATCCAACCTCCGACATCGACCTTTCGATAGACGTCGATCCATCGGGCTGGAGAGCGTCCTTTGCTTGCCAAGACGCGGTCTCCACTCCGGAACTCGTCTGCTCCAATGGCCATCGGTTCTACTATATAAGTGACCAACCCAATGCCACTTCAACTAGCTGATCCCGGGGCTACGTTGGTACTTTAACACACTTTGTAAACATAAAAAAGAATATTACCTCAGCCTTATTGAGCGCAGAGCACGCCGCATTGATCCAACAGAGTATGCCGTCCTCGTGGGGCACGGTGGAGCCGGCGAGCGTCGGCTGGCTGGTGCCGAAGCGCTGCGCCGCCGCCGACACCCGGTCCAGGGTGACCACCTCGCGCGCGTACAGCACCATCAGGGCTTCCACCACCGCCATGTGCGCGCGCCCTGGGGGTCACACACTTGTTACAACTACGAGTTGCATTTTATAAGGACGTTACCTTGTCAGTTGAAGAGATCGAAACCAAAATTGATCTGTAGAGCGTCTGTTGAAACCACTTATTTCCTTACATTTTCTATGGCATTACAACATAATGACCTCACAGTGTTTGGAAGAAATAATATTTATTGACTTTACTCAATATATACACTTGACAGCTACTTTATTCTAAGTGTATAACAATCACTTTAGCTATCAACTGACGCACTTTTAATACCTTTTTTTAATTAAAAAAATAAAGGAATCAATAGGTAGGTTGGATATAACGATAGTTTGAGATATTTAAAAAAATATGAGCAGCTTTTTCTTTTTCAACAACCGAATAATTACTCTGTGCTACAAAACCGATGACTTCTGGTACTAATCTTTCTATGGACTTATAATTACATATGTTTATTATATGGAAAAAAATATAATGACCACACATGATATGTATTATATCTCCAAACGCCATATATATAATTTTAATTAAATCAAGACATTATTTAAACAATCCAGCCAAACGCCTATAACAACGTTAAGCTGGTGCTTCTTATAGATACCTAATAGGTTGAGAATCTTACTTAATTTTCGAATGCGAGAGCAATGCTTCCGAATTAATGTCTGTAAATCAAATTTTGAAACAAATTCCACTTACGGGTTTAACGGTCAGTTTGAGCCTACACAGGCCATTCGAGGCGATTTATTGGATCGACCATAAATAATGTCACTAGTAGCTTAGAATGAAAAACAATTTCACCATGGTATAACTAAAATACTGTTATCTGACCTCTAGTCGTTTTCTGATCTTTTAATTTTAATTCTTTATTAAAAATATAAAAAATCTTAGAATTTCCGTTTTTTTGACCAAGTGTTTTATCTACATTCCTTTGTTAGAAATTTAAAGAGATGAAATTTGTTTCTCCATAAAATGTTACACCCCTACAATTTCTTGCTGTATTTTCCGTGCGCCACTCTTAGATAAATAATAAACTAACTAAATGCACAATCACGAAGAAATATCAACCAAAAAATGAACGAACCGCTTGTCACATACGTTGACTTATTGTTATATTTATGACATAAAATTATTCACTAAAATTTTGAACTTAACGCGTCATTAAAAAACGATATATGTCATTATGACATGTAGAGAGCGACGTGATTATGATTGAAAATTCTGCCTAAGTGACGCGATGGGCACACTTTTGCCGCGGACACTTGTTGAGTGACAATCTGACTATTAGTAATTTTATTGTTTATCTGATATAATAAACAAGCTTTAATTGTTAACGCAATGTAAGGCATACCACATCCTAGCTGTCAGACCTAGTAAAATGTGTGTAGCTAGTAAAATTACCGGGTATAAGAGACCTTACATCTGTTGTTTCGGGTGTCGGGCGCAAAGCAGTGTTGACGGAAAAATAATGACCACCTACTGTCATTAATTTCCTTCAACATTGCTTATGTTATAGTCAGGCGTATCTACCACCAGGTGAGCGCACTGCCCGTCCCATTCAATTATGGCATAAAAAACAAGACCCACCATCCTGAGCGGGTTGGTCTGTATGAGCACGGTCTCGGTGAGCGCGCAGTCGGGCGGGTCGGGCACG
The DNA here is from genome assembly GCA_019425675.1 of Leucinodes orbonalis. Lineage (NCBI taxonomy): Eukaryota > Metazoa > Arthropoda > Insecta > Lepidoptera > Crambidae > Leucinodes > Leucinodes orbonalis. The sequence continues at coordinate 113,471 of PQWD01004451.1, forward strand.
TGCACGCCCTTGCGCGCGAGCGTCTGCAGTATGTTCCAGTGGTTCAGGCTGTGGTAGTTCGGGTCCGAGTACATGTTCGCCAACGCCAGACAGTACAGTTCCGCATTCGCCAAACCGCCCACTATGGGCGGCTTCAGATGCTCCTGATCCTGTACAAACAATACACTACCTTATTTACAGTTCCTTAAAGATAACAATAAATTTGCAATCAGGGACAGCCTAGGTAAGAGCAATTATCGCTAATATTACACGATTATTCCCCTTTGAACGCCAGTTATACTCCGTTAAACAAACAAAAAACTTAGTTAAATAAATCTGTTACAGATTCTTTTGAACCGTCAATTTTTATTATTATAATTATATTTTTTCAATCAGAATCTAATTTCTTGTCTGGTTTCATGACGTTCTCTAGGTTAACCCCTAGTAGGATAACCGTATAGTTAACTAACTTGTGACAGTATCAATTGATTTCAAAGCTTATCTCACCCATATAAGCATGTCAAACTTATACGAAAATCATTACTGCTATGGTGAGAGATATAGATTTAGGGCAACGCAAGCTATGTAACTTTTGCCTTATAAGGTAAAAAACACTATTATACGAAATCGAAGAAGGATAAAATAATACCTATATAGGTATTATTTTATCTGCGTATTTATGTAGACAGGTGTCTATCCTAAACAAAATAAAAAATATAGTACTAAAAGGCAGCAGCCTAAGCATAAACAAGAAACGACTATCGACATTGCCTTTTGGGAGAGGCGATGATTTAAAAATAAATCATGTACACTATTAATATAAACTATATTTATGAGGTGATATAGAAGCTTAGCCTAAACTAGATTCAATATAACAATTTAGATAAGTACTAGTCTTATCTTAATAGACGTATTCTGTTTTGACACCAACATTTATGTATTTCGTTACGTGTGTTATAGGTGTGTTGACACAATGTCGTATGTGACATGCACTCGAAATATGCAAATAAGCAGTGCATGCATACCCTGTGCGTCCAGACAACACGGAAAATCGCCAACATATTTTGAATGATTCCCACTTATTCGCACATTTTCCCCTATAGATTTAAAACCAGGCGATCTGCTGTCATCAACAGCCTTCAATTTGACACAAATATGAATTATTCATTGTTTTTCCGATAAGTGTCACTCACTTAGCATACCCTATGTACTGCATGTCGTGTTATTTCTATTTCCCATATTATTTTTGTCAATATCATTTGTCATAAAAGCGATTACATCGAACAAATCATTTCTTAAGTACCTAGCAACTGTTTTCTCAATCTTATCGACAAATTGTATACATTTAATATTCATACGCACGTAGGCGTTACCATTGGTCGTAGGGCCATTTACAATAACAGTACCTCAAATAAATAGTCGGCAATGATATATGACGTAACACATAATAATAATGCTAAAATCATATGTGATACAATGACACAAAATAGCGGATATAAAAACCCGTGTCGAATCTAGATCAATGTTAGGTCACGACCTAATTTTCAAAGCTTGGCTCTAAGTGTTGTCATAGCTCAAATCAAGAGATATGAAGATGACGCGGCTGCGAACTTGACAAAAGCTAAGACAACTTTGTTTGGGTTGTTTCACAACATTTAACCTTAATCTCCCGTTTAAACTTAAGAGTCCAATCTCATCAAATTGTTTACAAAGGTGGATAAGGGCTTCCTCTAATCAAATGGATTTCAGTTCCTCTGAAAGACCATAAATACAAAAAAAGTTTGTGGTGATACCTTAACACATGAAGTAATTAAACTTATCGGGAAAGTGTCTTATATGCTTTATTATGTTATTTAAGTTCTGAATTGTTATGGACGAGAACTTATTTTATTTAATTGGTTTATGTGAAATGGAAAAAACATTAACATATTTGGTGTAATGGTTGAGAAGTCGACTACTGCACCATTGACTCCGGGTTCGATCCCCGGGCAGTACAAACATTTATGTGCATGGACATGTCTGTTTGTATTGGTGTTTCTATAATATATAATATGTATTTATTTACAAAAAAAGTTTAAATATAAGTGTATTTATCCGTTGTACCCATTTTACAGGCTTATATTTTATAGCTAGATGGCGCCGTGTGTATGTCAGTGGATATATATTCCTTTTATTATAATTTCCATAATATAACTCACCTATTATCAAACTTATCTATCATAAACCTACCCATCGTGTCTATTATAAATGAATACAACAAAAAATATGTTTCCAAAGTACGCATTGAAAAAACATGTACACTTATTATTGAGCGTTATGTTCAATCTACATATTACCTTACGAAAGTCCATAATTGTTGTAATTATATCATTAGACAGTGATTTTACAATCAACAATTGAGTTAGTAAAAACCTTCACTATATTAATATGGTAGAGAGATTTCGCTGAACAGTTTTAGGGAGTGATGCTCGTGTCATAGCACAACTAAATTGTAAATTAAACATATAACCTTGTAGGGATGGGTGCGGCCAGACAGAAGTGACGTCACTGGCGGTTTTAAACAACCCCATAGCATCAAACTGGTTCCATTATGACTCATTATTATTAGATATGGAACGCTTACCGCAGTACGGGATATATGAATTTAAGAATGATCTGTCTTATAAATACGAGTTTGACGACATGTATGCAGTTGGATCAGATACGTTTTATTTGTTTTGCATCAGTTACTTTTAATTTGTTGTGTATATCTTTTTTGATTTTGATCTCTCCAATACGTGTGGCTTCGGCGAGGAGTGCTGTGAGCAGGTTTTTTTTTAAATGAAAGTAATTTCTTGTGTTGATTTTGTGTTGGCTCATTTGTTGTAATTTAAGAATTCGGGTGTTCTTTTCTATACAATTTTTGTTTGTGAGGACCTATAATTGGATACCTGTTGTTATGTGTATATTTTTGTGTTTCGTTGCTGTTGGTCCTCCTATGAAATAAATAAATAAATAAGTTTGACTGGATTTCAGTTCACGCTGGTGCCGCTCCGGGAAAACAAAAGAGAAAAAATGATTATTTGGGAGCTGTAGCCCGCTAAATTAATCGAGCGGGAAATCTATACCGCTTATTACCGTTAAAAGTATTTATTTATATACGGTTGAGCAATTTTATTCAACAGACTTCACTCAAACCTAATCGAAATCGTCAACAAGTCTCTTACTATCAAGATGAAATAATTTATGCAAATTGAAAAAAGAGCATCGCAATAAATAAAAACCTGTTTTATTTCGCAATCGTGCGTTACGGCACTGTTTTACCATATCATTGGGCATGCGCTAACACTAACGAGTGAAACACCGTCCGTAGACAATATGACCCGATGCCTGGCGATTAAATAAAAATTTCAACTTTATTAGGTCAACAGAACAACTTATTCGCGCTGATCACAGCTATTCATTATTTTTTGTACACTTAATGCATTCACCGTAATAAAATTCATGCAAAAGCTTTTAAGACCTCTGATTCTTTTTTAAATAAATATGCCATTTGGCAAATTTTTATTGTAACAATAAAATTATAGTCTGTATAATATCATCAAGGTGCTATTATCTGGCGCACAATAGTGAAATAACTTTATCCAGCAGTAGTTTGCGATGGGCTAGAAAGGAAAGGTATAAAATCGCCTTACTGTAAATGTTTTTATTTTATATTCAATAGTGTCAATCAGCCAAGTAAGTCTTTAGGGGCGGTATTTTGTAAGTAGTGCCTGTAACCCTTTGCACGCCAGGAATCCAGACTAATTTAAAAAACTATTGTTTCTGACGCCTTTGACGCACATGATACCTGTGCGTTCAAAGGGTAAATAATTTATGTAGACTGAGTGACTGTGTAATGATGATATATACTATATTATATTTAACGCGAACATTATAACTTTACCAAATTACATGACAAAAATTTCCACCAGGTTATTTTTGATATTATTATTAAGATACTTCGCACACTGCCAACGATATGTTAAAATATTACTATTTCCCACAATACATCATCTATCTATAATGACCCAATGCAGGGCACAGGCCTCCCCGCACAGCAAAGCAGTGGGGGATTGGACCGATACACACTACGCGGGCCTCACGCGGATTGGTGGGTGTTAACGAATACCATCCTGAGGAATTCGAGTACAATACAATACACCAAAGAAGTCAAAATGGTATAATACATATGTTAATAAGGTACAGTCAAATTTAATACTAACTGCCATCGAACTGGACCCAAAAAAATCTATTGTTTAACGCCCCACGGAAGGCCTTGGTAAATTATGTACAATTCATCTGAACTACTATTTTAATAATTTATCCAAAACGCCAGCCGAAGAGTGGTATCTCGAAGATAGCAATACCAAAATAATAATGAGGATAAATGTAATGACAGATCTTGTTAATTCAAAGCCAAAGAATAAGAATTACAAGGGACCTTAGTATTTTGACAACGAATGTCAAGTCCAATGTAAGTCCATCTAAGGATGCAGTTTCAAATGGTCTGAAACGTGTCACCCCTACCAAATTGTCCACATTCACAAACAGTCATACCATCGTGTTCCTTAAAACAATAGTCATATTTAGTGTGCATATTGTGTTACTTCCAGAGTTTCTTGTTACGCGAGTGCAGCGACATAATCTAAACGTATGCGTCGGCCACCGCCGGTGCATCACAAAAGAACCATGAGCGTATGACGAATCTGCCGTGCTTCAACTAAAAACCGGCTAACCGGCAAGCAAATCTATTTAGTTTCATACGTTAGTGATTAATAACTTGTAACAATCCTTATAAACATAGGAATTTTAATAACTGTCTACAGAAGAGACACGTGATCGGAAGTATTTCTACATATAAAAGAGGTTTTAGGTTTCACACCGAGAAATGATTTCATCGGTAAACGGCCTTTTAGTTAATGGACGGCAGAATGCATGCATTGTCGCTTCGTCTCCAATGTCGCCAAAGAGCGCGGGTCAAGGAGAAAGGCGCCAACCGTCTACAACTTATCTGGCCACCCGTGATAGATTAGCTATTTTCATCGAAACAATTGTTCATTATCTTATTCAGCTTCCTCCGATTGCTTACGGTATTCCAATTGAAATGAGTCAAATGCAACTAACCATTAAATAGAAGTACACAAAAATTGTGACTCGGTGATAAATGAGTCAACAAAAAAGCATAACTCAATTCACCGACCACAATACGAATCACTCGGGAGTATCATGAGAATAAAATAAAACAATATTATTAAATAATAACAAATGAAACTAGAAACGAAATAGGAATTGAAAAACCAGCTGAGTCATCGCACAGTGGTGAAAAGAACAAAAGATCACCGTTTTTCCAAAGGCGAAACGACACGACTATTTTTAACGGAACTACACTTTTATATTGCTGCGCTGAAAAACGTTGCATTCCATCTCAACTTACCGCCCTTGGCGGTTGTATTTCGGGCCTAAATTGGTATTCGGAAGACCAAAGTTACTTACTGCAGACCGTGGAGGAATATGCATTCGTTGGGTTATTTCCATCATTCTGCGCTCTGCGACTACATCGATGGGGCTGAGCACCGTATGATATTAGATTTCAAAGGGACATTTAGAGTTTGATATTTCTGGAACAAAATATCAACTACTTCCTTTGCTGCATTTCAGAGATATATTTAACTAATTAAACCCAAACATTGATTTCATGATAACAAAGTTGTAATCTCATAAGTTGGCTGTTCACCTCACTACCGAAAAAACCTATGATCTCCCAACGACCTCGCTGCAGAGTTCAGCCAACTCTAACATCATTATCGATGCCTAATCTCACTGTGCTAGCGATACTAGTCATATGGACAATAGATTGGGCAATAGTATTACATACCATTTCGAACAATTTCGCTTGATAGCTTCGATTGTTTCAAAGCAATTTGTTTTTAATTCAATCTTCATTGCACTACAAACAATCAAGTCATTTAGAAAACTTATTGACTGAAACCTATTTAAATCGTAAGATTTTATTTTCATTTACAAAGTTCCCAACAAACATGTGGTACAAAAAGCAGTATATTCAGTTCCAAATAAAGTGAACAACTTTCAGCTACATTCATATTGCAATAATTTATTCGCGTTATCGTTATACGAATTTAAACTTTTTCAATAATACAAAGTTAGTTCTTAATAACTAGTAACCCTAATTTAAGCCAGCATATTAGAAGTTAGCACTAACGAACCGTATAGAACATAAAGGTATTAAATATCATAGTATAGTAATGAAACGAACAGTGGGTTCCAACGTTAACTAAGTAAAATTTTGGAATCATTAGCGTATAAATTTAAATGAAATTAATTATGATTATTGTGCAGATTATAATTCTCCAGGCATATAATAAGGTTCAAGAAAAGCTTTGTTTCGAGAGTGATACAGGTAATGTTATTATTACTTAATATATATACATATATACATAGCTTTACAACTCCATACCTTGAGATCACTGGTTTCCTATCTGTGACCACTAAATATCTTGGTAGTAATAACAACGGCTACTTACATACTATCAGGTAGGCAGTCTACGTTATTGCTACCATATTGATTATAAAGACCATGTATGTAGCCTAAAGAAACTTGAAAAGCAACTTTAGTAAATTCATCATGTTATACGTTTTAGCAACGTCATTCTTATTTTAAATTAGGAATTAGATAACGTTGTAGTGTTAGGTGTTTTAAAGAACTATACAAGTTAGTAAGCAGTTAGTTGAATTTAAAATAATTATAAATTAGTTGTTAACAATGATGTAAAAAGTATAGATTCGTGACTATGCTCACAAAACAATCGAAAAAATTGTTCCGAATGCAGTGACAGCACACATACACATATTTCGAATGAGCCTACATATACCTAAACAATAGAGTACAAACTGTTCTCTCTTCGGATGTTCGTTTTTGAGGCACGGATGGCGTATCTACCTTTAATATATACAGAATATCATTGGTTATTAAATACGCAGTGTTCGGCGCAGTTGTAAAACGCGACGTTTTATAGAGCAGAAAATTATTTCTGTGACAAACACAGTGGTCCTTGAACTTGTTCGCAACATTCAGTGGATATCCGTCGGAGAAACAGTCAAGGGGAACGTCACTACTTCTTGGAAATTGATGCACTGAATAATTATTCAATTCTGAAAATAATACTGAAAAGTTAGATGAAAGACTTCCCTCGTGAAGGAATTAAGTTCGTAATCAGACATACTGTCTAAGTCTAAGTTGCCAGAGACTCGTTTATCATTTATCAATATGCACCAATATCAGGTGATGTAAACTTAGGCCAATTATATTCCAATACCAACCATTCAGTTTTAATTGACACAAGATATTAATATGCGACTAGCTTTTGCGTGCGACTTCGTCCGCGTGGAATAGTTACATTGAACGCTCTCTTTAACCCGCTACTTCGTTTATATAGATGAGTTAAAACTGCGATTACTCGTAAATATCATTTAAGTTGAATGATGTAAAGAGCAATTTTTGTTTAAATAAAATCCTTGTGAAAATAAAGTATTTATTTGGATAAGCTTTATTATCATATTTATGAAAACACCTTCGCAAATAATGCATTATTTTAGATTTTTTTAAGCAAAAAATATGTTATGGGGAGCTTACCTTAAAAAATAGACATATGCTGTCGCGGACTTTTTTGTAGATCTTTAAAGGAGAACAATTCATACCATGACACTTGCGAACTTTTATCTTTTACGCAGCGAAGATCCAAGTGAATGAAATAGCCCCCCGATTTAGAAACATTCTTCATTATTTGCTCCGCTTCATTCCTCGGTAGGGATGATTATATATAGTATATAACTTACGATAAATAAGCTTTCTAACACTAAAAGATTTTTCAAATCGAACCAGTAGTTCCTGAGATTAGCGCGTTCAAACAAACAAACAAACTCTTCAGCTATATAATATTAGTAGTTAGGTAAACAAATATATAACTGTAAATATAGCTATATCTTACCACGATAAGATAAAAAGAATGGATATAGCTATAAAAAACAGCTACCAACAAATGATTAATAACAAAGGCAAAATGTTGCGAATTCACCATGAAACAAA